>SNQJ01S0040386.1:106559-145340 GCA_010110895.2 Picea sitchensis
AGTTTGACTAGTTGAGTTGAGTTTAGATGTTGCATTGGTTTTACCATCATGCAACATTGGGATCATCACCATGATAATTTGAGCTTGCCTTGGGATCATCACCAAACTGGTGCATTAGCCTTGATTCCCTGAGTTAACTCCTCACTACTCTCTATTGATTCAATTAACTGAAGACTAGTTGACTAGTTAACTCAACTAGGTGGCAGTTCACTCTCGTAACTGCTTGAGAGACTAGACTAGGTGTCAGTTCACTCCTATAACTGCCTGAGATACTAGACTAGGTGGTAGTTTACTCCTGTAATTGTTGGAGTGTGTCCAGATCACTCTAGATCACCACTATGGCTCATTAGTTACTCATGTATCCTATATCTATTGTAAATTATTCACTCTTTTGAGTGTGGAATAACGGGTAATGAGAATTCTTCCATTCTTTCTATCTTGCTTCTTCTTTCTTAATTTATCTCTGCAAATGTGTGTAGTATTTTCTAGATAGATCTATTATGTGCAGGTTCAACACATTTACAACCTTGAGAGCTTCAGATTAATATTTGAAACTCTTGAAACCCGAAATGCCGAAGTGTCGAAGTGCCGAAGAGCCGAAGCATCGAAGGGCCGAAGCTCCGAAGGGCCGAAATAGATCTGGACCGTCAGATCCAGAGGACAGGTGGCGTGAATCTGTGAATTTCGAGAAAATACCCAAAGTAAACGTCGATTGTCAGATCATCAAAAGTAGATCTAAATCGTCAGATATAGAGGACAGGTGGCGTGAATCTTTGGATTCTGGGCAAAGACCCGAAGTAAATGTTGACCATCAGATCGTCCGAAGTAGATTTGAACCGTCAGATATGGAAAACACGTGGTGTGAATCTGTGGACTCCAGGTAAAGTCCTGAAGTAATTCATAGTCGTCAGATCTAGAGGAGACATGGCGTAAACCTATGGACTCCAGGTAAAGACCCGAAGTAATCCTTGATCTTCAGATCAAGTGGACACACGTCAGTGGTTTATAACCTTCGGATAAAAGTCATTGGAGAAAAAAATGGTGAAGTTTGAGATTTGAGATCTCATAAGTTCGGAGACTTGAAGGAGATCTCGACCATTGATCGAGAAGAAGGCCACATGACCGTTGATCTAGTTGAAAGGTAAAACAACCGAATTAGAAGTAGGGTCGTTGATTTAGGAGGACAGGTGCCCACATATCGTCAACTCTGAAAGATTGATGTATGAAGGAAAGCAGGGTTTGAGATTTGAAAAGTCCGAAGTCTGGAATCACAAAGGAGATCACATCTGTTGATTTAGGAGGGACAAATCTGGTCTATGGATTTGAAAAGAGCAGATGTGAACCGTCAATTCCGACAGTACTATCAAGATCGAGAGATCGATGGTCCTGTAGCATTGCACAGATCGAAGGTGTGTTAACTTTAAAAATTTGAGGTTGGGCCACAATCCAAACCCCGGTTTTGGAGAAAGGACACGTGGAGGCTCGAGGAGAATTGCGGGATGAAAAGTAGTTTGGTTTCAAACCGCCTTTGGCTTCCCCTGCAATTGTGGGTTTGCATGAGGTCATCGCCCAAGGTCACATCCGATGAGGGGCTAACGCTAGCTCTGAGTCTTCGCTGAAGCATGAAAGAGAAGGTCGCGGGTATCATAAGACCTACACCAAAAGACAGAAGGGTCTGTGTTTGATTGGGAGGTGAGACTATCAGGTCTCAAAGTCTTGTTTGATGTAGAGAATCGAAGAATCTTGATGGGAGGGTCAGGCTGAGTCCCGAACTTCCCAAATTAAGAATCTTAGAGGGAAAGGATTTGTTCCTGTAAGGAGGAAAAAATTTATTTTTATTTTCTCCCCATCATGGGTGTGTTACTTCCTTCCACTCAACTTGATCCAATGGTAGAGAATGTGCCCAGAGTAGATCAACGATCAGGGATGGTTGCGGGGTCCCAACTAGCATGATGTTTAAAACTATCGTCGGGCTCCGCAATGGAAACTTCTCGTTGGTAGTGGAACTGATTCCAACCATAGATCTATTGGTGGGTGATGATTGATGGTCTAGATTAATTGTGGGATTGGAATTAACATGTTGTTTAATTCTCCCTTTGTTCTCCGCAATCAATCCATTCCCTTGATCTGGTGCTTACATATATGATGGTCATGACTTGATATGATCGTTGACCAATCCTCCAAAGATACTTCTCTTGTAACTCCCAGATCTGACGGTCCAGATATAATTCTTCAAAACTCTGACTTCACCTCGATCTAACGATCTTTCTTCTGATCTTTCCATCATTATTTCTCCTAAGATTTTAATACCTTGTGCTTCATTAATTCTTTTGTACATGAATTCCTCTGCACCTCGCCTTATGTATTTCTGCGCAACTACTCCTTAAAACTATCTCAATGAGCATGATTCTTTCTTGAATCCTTTGAAGTTTCCCTATGGGGATTTCGATCCCGACGACATTTCTACAATGCGTTCTTCCTTCTGAGATTTGATTAATATCCTTGCTTCTGATCTTTAATATCTGCATATTGTTTAACATTTTCAGTCTCTGCATAGTGTTTGACATTTTCATTCTCTGCTAATTGTTATATTGTTGACATCAATGAAAATTCATTAATGATAACTTATCAATGACAATTCATCATAACAAATAATCATCACATCAAAATGACATCGACTGTTGACATCAATGAAAACATATTAAAGACAATATGTCCAACAATATCCCCCTTTTTCATTGAGGGAAACACACTAACTTCATACTCAAACTCCCCCCATGATGATGCTTTTCTCATATGAAGTTACTCTCCCCCTTTGACATCAATGGAAAAGGGTTTCTCCCCTTATGATCAACATCTGTCTGTCTACATGTTGTTGGCCAGAATATGAAATTGGGTTACTTCCCCTGCAATAATACTCTACTTGCCATAATTGAATGATTCCCTCTGTCAATATGCTCTCTCTATCTCTGACTACTCCCCCCCTTTGTTTCTGAAAGGGTATCTCTTCCCCTGTCAATTTACTAATGGTTGTCCTAACTCCTGAAATGTATCTCAGATCGACGACTGAGAGTGACTTCAGAAATTCAGCGTTCAGGTGAACTCATATGTTTTGAATCCTTTTTCTCCGAAGTGGTCAGCACCGAAGTTGACCACTATTATGATCCAACGACCATCATGTATTGTCCAGATCCGATGCTCCTCATTTACTTTGGGACTTTGGGGCTTCGACCTTGCTTATCCTATCCTTCCACTTTATATAGATCAGACGATCAATATGACTCTTGAAATATTTCTCAGATCGAACGACTCATGTCCTCTTCGGAACATTTGTGGCTTAAACTATCCTTCCACTTTACTCGATCCAACAGTCGGTATATTATCCAAAGTGTTCCTCGGATCAGACGATTCATGTCCACTTCGGGACTTTAGCCTTCGAGTAATCTTACTTGTTCTCAACCCTTTTCTGCTGAAGTGGTTAGCGCCAAAGTTGACCACTATTGATCTAATGGTTCCCCTTTTCTATTCCAGATAAATGACTAATACTTAAATCTAGATCAAATCTTGATCTAACGGATGAGAAACATTCTGAAGCTCCCACTTCATATCTAATGGTCCTTCTTTAACCTGAAAAATATTAACTCAATCCAATGACTATCGGGAATTCAGGTATTCGAGATCTCAGGACTTTTTCCTTGCTTATCCTATCCTTCCACTCAACTTGATCCAATGATCGATAATTCTCCCAGAGTATATCAATGATCAAGGATGATTGCGGGGTCCCAACTAGCACGACGTTTAAAACTATCATCGAGATCTGCAATGGAAACTGCTCCTTGGTAGTGGAACTGATTCCAACTGTAGATCTATTGGTGGGTGACGATCGACTGTCTATATTAATTCCGGTATTGGAATTAACACATTGTTTAATTATCCCTTCATGCTCCGCAATCAATCCCTACCCTTGATATGGCGCTTTCATATCCGACGGTCACAAATTGATCTGATTGTTGACCAATCCTCCAACAATCCTTCTCTTGTAACTCTCAAATCTGACGGTTGAGATATAATTCTTCAAAACTATGACTTTACCTCAATCTAAAGATATTTCTTCTGATCAGTTCATCGTTATTTATCCTGATCTTTTAATAACTTGTTCTTCGTTACTTATTCTGTACATGGAGTCCTCTGCACCTCACGTTATGTCTTGCTATGTGACTACTCCTTAAAACTATCTCAATGAGCCGGATTCTTTCTTGAATCCTTTGGAGTTTTCCTGTGGGGATTTCAATCCCGACGACATTTCTACAATGCGTTCTTCCTTCTAAGCTTTGATCAATGTCCTTGCTTCTGAGCTTGAATCTATGCATACTGTTTGACATTTTCATTCTCTGCTAACTGGTATACTGTTGACATCAATGACAATTCATTAATGATAACTTATCAATGACAATTCATCATAACAACTTATCATCACATCACAATGACATCGACTGTTGACATCAATGACAATTCATCATAACAACTTATCATCACATCACAATGACATCGACTGTTGACATCAATGACAACATATTAAAGACAATATGTCCAACAACATTTACCTGGGCATTGAAAGCATTCTCTAATGGGTGTTTATACTCCAAAACTAGGTTATATTCAGTTAAATATTTCTCAACTTTTAAGAGACTTGAGTTGGTGGTGGAAAGGTTCGTGGAAAGTTTATTTCCCCCTCAAATCTATAATTTTCATGTGGTGCCTCATTGCAAATAAATTCCCAACTTCAGACAAAATGAAGAATCGTAAAATCGAGGGCCCAGGTTGGTGTGCTCTTTGCAACCAGTGACGAGAATGCCTTACACCTTTTCATAAACTACCCCTTTGTTAAGAATATTTGGCAGGAAGTCGTGTTGGCACTAGGTATATTTGTAATTGGGATGGTCCCTCGATTGAGAATGCTTGGAAATATTGGTTGGTTAATGGCTCAAACCTAAATATAAAGGCATTACCTTTCATACTCTGTTGGGGTGCCTGGATCGCTAGAAACTTTGTGGTCTTCAAAGACAAAATTACTACCCCAGATATTGTAGCAACAAAAGGGTTCAATATTCTCTTGCATTTTCCTCAAGAAAAGTGTGTTAGGCCTCCAAGGATATTATCA
Source organism: Picea sitchensis (assembly GCA_010110895.2). Classification (NCBI taxonomy): domain Eukaryota; kingdom Viridiplantae; phylum Streptophyta; class Pinopsida; order Pinales; family Pinaceae; genus Picea; species Picea sitchensis. Next base: position 111,721 of record SNQJ01S0040386.1, read on the forward strand.
AAAGTTCAGATATACATAGATAAGCCATGGTATTTTTTTGATGGATCCTCACAAAACAACTTTCAATCATGTGGAGGGGGGGCTCTTCTCTTCATTTATGATTCTCACTCCTACAAGATAATTGTGGGTTTAGGGAGAGGATCCAACAATTATGTCAAATTAATGTCTCTCAAGCTCCTACTTCTCTTTTCTCGAGAAAAAGGAGTATCTTCACTTTAGATCTTTGGTGACTCTATGGTGGTTATTAACTGGGAAAGAAAATCACAACAATGCCATAATATACAACTTTTATTCTTGAGGATGTCTACATGATTTTGGATTCTTTTGATTTGGTCTATATTCGACATGTTTACAGGGAACATAATATGGAAGTAGATGTGATGTCTAAAGAGGGTCTTCTTTTGGCTTACAGGCAATGGAAAATAGTTGAAGAAAAAAATGGTGAACATTTTGAGTATTTCCACAGGCCTTCCATAGAAGATCATCCTCTCCCAGATCAAAATGCCCTTTTGGACTAATATTTTTTACATATTATCATATTTAACATAGTCATAAATTTGTAATGGCTTTATATCCAACACTTGTTTTATCATACTTTAACATGTTTTGGTATAGGTTTATTGTATATGGCACGACTTTCAGTTTTTTGGGAAAATATTTGTTTTTATATTGGTTATAGCTCCAGAGTCTTCAAGACTCTTTTTTATATGCATGGGTTTTATTTAAAGGGTATACAAGGCCCTTTCCAGGGAATTTTTCAGTTGAACAACAAAAACATGGAATCTCCATGTTTTCTACAAAATGTAAATTTCTTTTCTCTTCGGATGAAATAAATTTATGTTTTTTTTTAGGAAACAAAAATCATTATGTTTCTAAATCTGTGCAAAAATTGTGGTCGAATCTCATACTGAGCATGAGGGATAGGAGATCCATTATTTCCTATGTTGTTTCCTTGATTCTATAAGTGATAAAATCGACCCAACCTCCTTCATCCTCGAATCCCATATTTAGTTTGTCGCTTGGCATACGTTTGACGAGAAACAGTCGCAACAGGAAATATGGGAAAATCAACGTTGTAGAAATGCTCGTATAGTCTAGGTCATGCACTTTCTAGAGAATATACTCATGAATCACCTAATCGGGCTCATTCTGCACAAAACCTATGTCGTGGAATCCCATGATTCATCCTCATAAATCCATAATTTACATATAAATATGGTTGGATGCTTCCGATTTTGACTGAAATGTTAATCATGAGCTAGAGGTGGAAAATGTTGGAGTTGGGTGCGAATTGGATAACATAAAACCATGTCAATTGGTCTAGGAAAAAAACCTTAGTTCTAGAACTTCACCTAGAGTTGTATAGATATGTCAACCTTGGAAGTCATTTGGTTTTTTACTGCAAGAAATTTCTGTGTAAACCCTCATTAGTAAAACCAAGCATAACTATTCTTAATTTATTAAAAACAAAGGAAATAAATGATAATAAACCACTTGAGCATATGGAGGTGTATCATGGCGTTTTTATGAAGAAATATGGTGGAAATGGTGGTAAATGTGTGAAATGATGTGGTGAAAAGGATGGTTTAAATGATGGAGAAGATGACAAAATAATGACCCAACATCCCCCCCACACCTGAGTATTTACATGTCCTCATGAAAAATAACTGATGACTTCAAAATTTATCCATTTTAACTGAACTGAATGTTGAAATATTTTGTCACCCAAATTCCGATAACCAACTTGTTGTAGCATTCTTGTCTAGCTATGAGCTCTCAAACTGCAAATCAGGTTTCTATGAAATTTGGTGAGGTTGTTGGTATCACCCCTATGATTTTGCTCATAAAAAATCGTATCCAATGGATGTACAAATTTCAAGAAAAAGGAAAAATGGCTGAAGGTGATGGTGGCCAATTTATTGAAAAATACAAACCGATTTTACTTGAAATTTGTTGTGTTTATTCATTATACCTTGATACATTTATGGTCCAAATTTCATGTCCAACGAGTTCACGGTTTGGGAGATATAAGAAAATCAATGTATACTCTGTTTATGGAAAAATGACATTGACTGTAGCTTTGAGCTAATATGCTAACTTTGGAAGTTTCTACCATAATTTTGAATGGTTGTTTCAGATTTTTTTCTTTGCGAAGAATAAATCACACAAAGTGTAATTCTCCTTGCTAATTTGTATTACTGTCGCAGTGAACATATTTTTATCTTGATTTCTTTGAGAAAGAGAAACATTACTTATCAAAGTATATTGGATCATGTTGGATCAAAATGGGAAGGATAAAGAAATGATTTTACATTGGTATGGCACAGGGTGGTGTATGTGGTAAAGGAAATAGCTAGTATGAAAGAAAATGGAAATATAGGATATAGTGGTTACTCATAAAAAAATTCCTAAATTTTTAACAAATTAAAAATATGATAACTTTATTTTACTTCAAGTTTACCTTTGTAGCATTTCATATTGTTACTATTATGAATCGATGTGGAAACACTAGTCCGCCGCCTCCCTGTCTCGGCCCCTCCTATGGCCTCTCCAGATCCAGAACCTGATCCTCCCCCAGATTTTTTGACGACGTCGTCGCCTTCAAATCTCTAGTGGGTTCGCTTGAAAACCCTCCCTCGTGCCCTATGACTTCATAGTTCGTGAAAAAATTGGATAAAATCCCAGAAGTTCCAATTCCTTGCACAATTGCGCGAATAAAATATCTCTCCTTCACCTCCAGAGCACTTGTAGGCCAATTCATGGGGTTATGGCCTTCACCTCGCCAAATCGATCTTTGGATTGAGAAGAACTGGCACCCTCTTGTAAAGGGGCGCATGAATCACTTCTTTTGTGATAAGGGTTTCTATATTTTTTACTTTGAGCATAAAGAAGAAAAAGATCTCATTTTTAGAAACGACCCTTACTTCTTCAGCCCCAGAGGGTTATACTTAAACAAGTGGACCCCATATTTTGACCCACAAAATGACATCCCCTCAGTCGTTTCAGTCTGGGTGCGGCTTCCACACTTACCATTTCATTGCTAGGGAGATGAAGTTTTAAAAATCATTGGAGACACATTGGGAAAATTTATTTATAGGGTTGAACCCAAGTCTAGTATGTATTCTTGTGCTAGGATTTGTGTGGAAGTAGATCTAGAAAAAGGGATTCCAGAAGAAATCAAGTTAAATATAGACAACTAGACTTACATTTAGAAGTTGGACTATTATCAACTCCTGTTCAAATGCAATACCTGTCATGAATACAACCGCTTTGCTAGAAATTGCCCCAATAACAAACAAGTACAAGAAAATTATGTTGCACAACAAGAAGAAGGTTGGAACCAGGTTAGGAAGAAAGATAACACTAGAAAAGGAACATGCCTCAAACTTGGATATTCAGGATCTATCCCCAAAATGGGATCCTCTCGCTAAAACCCTACTGTCAAAACCCTCCCTAAAAAATCTTCCCCCAAACCCGCCATCAACCCCCCTATGCCCATTCAAAACTCCTTTGAAACTCTAGGAGAACCATTCTCAAAGAAAAACCCCTCTTTTTTTCCAGTGTTGGAACCCTTATCCTTTTCTCCCCCAGTCTTAGAAATAATAGTAGAAGAATCAGGCAATGAGGAAATCTCGCATGAGGTCACTCAAGAAGAGGAACTGCAAGAAGATGAAGAATATTTATTAAAATTACAATCCAACCAAGATGTGGAAGAAGGGGAAATCCTCCCAGATAATCCCAAACATTATGGTCGTAGATCCAACAGATAAGTTAGAGAAGAAATGACGTCAAAAGAAAAGACACAAGGAAAGCAATTATCTATAGAAAACTTCATGCATACCTCAACTCGTAGAGGAGGAACTAAAGGACCCGATCTCCCGGCTCACGGTAGTCGGACCTCCTCTACCCCTCGACAATGAATCTAATATCTTGGAACTGTAGGGGATTTGGAAATAAATCCAAATTTGAAGCCCTAAGATATCTCAAAATTATGGCCAACCCTCAGTAATCCTCTTCCAGGAGACAAAAATGGAGGTGTCAACGGTTTTAGAAACAATGAAAAAAGTTTTCAAATTCAACGGTGGAATAGTTGTAAGCTCTCAAGGTGTATCTAGCGGCATAGAAACCGTCTGGGATGAGTAGATATGGACTCTTGAGGTAACTCTAGAAACTCAAAAATGGCTTCTAACTGTTCTTAAAATAAGGACTCCAGTAACACTATCTCAGTTATTAATGTTTATATGCCCAACTCCTACAAGAACAAAACCGCTTGCTGTAACTCTCTCTATATGATAAAAAATTCTATTGATATCTCCTCTTATATAATCGATGGTTATTTCAACACCCATATCAATTCAGGGGAAAATAAAGGAGGTAGTAAAATCAAAGACCCTTTCTCTCATAATCTATCAGATCTCATCTCAGATTGGAATTTGCAGGACGTCAAACTGTCTAAAGGAAATCACACCCGGAACAATAGGATTTCTGGTCTCTGCCATATAGCAACCTGACTTGATAATTTCCGCATTAACATTAACTTCCTTATCTCCCCCTAGAAATTTCCTCTCATATCCTCCCGTATGTCGTCTCCGATCACAATCCAATCTCCTTGAATTTCAATAACCCACAGAACTTTGGCCCTCTACCCTTTCACTTTAATCCACTCTGGACTGAAAACCCAATTATCCCACTCCTCATCCAAAAAGAGTGGTCCTACCCTTTCTATGGGTCTCCCAATTATATATGGGAAATAAAGTTAAAGGCAGTCAAAACAACTCTCAAAGATTGGGTGAAATCTTCCTACATCCCTCCGCATCAAGAAATACAAGAAAAAGTTGAACTTCTGTTGATAATTCAACAATAGTTGGAAGAAGAGGAAGTCATTGATTCACTCCTAAATCAAGAAAAATAATCCAATCAATAACTACACCATTCCCTGTGCACATAAGAGGAACAATGGAGATTGGAGATTGAAGTCCAGAAGTATTTGGCTAAAAGCAGGGGACTCAAACACCTCTTTTTTCCATAAACAAACATAAAATCAGAGGAAAAAAAATACAATTAATTCTATCCTTTCAAACAATGGGAAATTAATAAATACCTTTGAACAAGTAAAGGAATGATCCATATGTATATCGGTGGCCATCCACCTTTTCCAACTGGCTCAAAACAATTTTCTGACAATTTTTGTAATTTACTATTTTTAGCAGTTTTCACTTTCAGAGTCGTTTTGAGGCCCTAAACGAAGTTTTTTTGGGAAAAAAGTTTGCAATATATAAGATCCTTTATTATAGAACCTGAAATGAATCTCCTCTATGATACCTTTCCAACGAGATATCATACGCCTAAAACAAAGATCGTATTCAAAAGTTACGACCTCGGGAAGTTGATGTACTAACTTACCCAAACGGGGCCCATATGACTTTTGGCACTTCATCTCCTAGGGTTAGGTTTTTGGATGTCTAGAGTTTCTGACATTCCTGCTTATTGTAAAAATGACTTTAGAGCCTCATTGTAATGATCTTCTTGTGAATGAGCGCAGACGTCACATCTCTTCTTAGAGATAAGCCGCCACCATTCCAACAAGCTTGTTTCCATTGCATTTTACAGTTTTCAGCTTATTTCATTATTGAATAGAAAACAAGTTTTACTGCATCTATGTTATTTTGTGTTAAGCACCTGTTAATAATCTGTATTCATTTTTTTCTTCTCATAAAATTCGGATCAATGGTATTAGAGTGATCTTCTCCTTGTCGTCTTAATGCATGTCCCCAACGAGGTCGGAGTACAAAGAGTTGGGTCTCGAGCTTGTTTCTCTTGAGGAAAAAATCTCTCGCACGCCCAAGTGACCTCTCATGTTAGGAGAAAAGAAAGATGAAGGGACATGCGATCCTTTCAAACTGTTGATTGAGGAAGCCCTAATGCAATAGAGGAACGAGACGATGGATAGTTTCGTGCAAATCCTTCGGCGGCTACCAACAGGAGACACATCTTCTTCGAACGGAGGCGCCGCCCCCTTCAAGGTACAAATAAACTTCGATATTACTATATTTGAAGGTTATATAGACACAGATGTTGTAGAAATGTGGTTGAATCTACTAGAAGGGTATTTTTCTGTCCATAAGTTTTCGAGTAGAGAAAATATTACTTTTGCGCTCCTCAAAGCCATTCCCCATGTCAAATATTGGTGGGAAACTTTTTGTGAGAAAAAGGAAACAGAGGAACCCTCATTATTTTCAGTTACGACCACCTAGGAATCCTTCAGCAATACTATTAAGGAACAATACTACCCTGCTGGAAGTTATGATGACCTGTATACCAAATGGACCACACTGTCGCAAGAAAGAGACCAAGTAGTTCCAGATTTCACAAATATCTTCCATACCTTGCGCACTAAGATGGGTATCAAAGATTCAGAGCGACATATGGTGCTCAAGTATCGCGATGCTTTTCATAGATACATCTAGACCAAAATGTAATTTCTGGATATCGCATCCTTGGGCGCGCCCTACATATATGCCATCAAAATCGAGTAGAAGCTCAAACAAAAGACAGATTTATTTGGGCCTGGGAACCGCTCACAACAAAAGCTAGGAAAGTGCAGCCCCAACCCACAGAACAAAGGACAAAGAAAATATGGATAGTATCAAGACAACCAGTCCAAGATGTAAGAAAAGAAGGACACTAGAAAGACAAAGAAAGATACTGGGAAGTGGTGCGACTTCCATAAGAGCCCTTGGCATAACACTACTAACTGCCGCTCAAAGCAGTCGTTGGTGGCCAAAGTGAAAGCCTCTGAATCAGATGCAGATCTGAATCTGAGCCAGAACCAAAAAGTGGAAGATGGTTCATTGATGTAGAACCCAATTCCACTATTGCTACCACCAAGCTCCAACCTGGTGAACCAAATGAGCCAGAAGAAGGAGAGCTCCTTTTCCATTCACAGATGTGGGTAAAAGGCACCCCGCTACACTTCATCGTTGATAGCGGTAGCCAGAAGAACCTCATCTCAACAGAGCTTGTCAAGCGGCTGGATCTGCCAAAAACACTGCACCCACAACCCTGCACCATTGGATGGCTCTGCCAAGGAAGCGATCTTCGTGTCAGTCAACAGTGTTGACTATCATACGACATCAAGCCCTTCAAAGACGAGGTATTGTGTGATGTTTCTCCTCTCGAAGTTTGTGATGTTCTTTTGGGCCAAACTTATTTATGGAAACATCATGTTGTATATGAGTCTAGGCCTCGTAGTGTTAATATTACTTTGAATAGGAAATTGTATAGGATACCCGAGGCAGTCCCACCTAGTGCCATTTCCTTGATCTCTTCTAAGCAATGCAGGAAGGTCATCTATCAGACGGGAAAGTTTGTATTCTTCATGATTCTCTCTCAGAATAAGTGAAAGATCAAAACCACATCTAGGGTCTCTGCGACCTACCTCTCCACATAGCAGAAGCAAGTAGATAAGTTTGTGGAAGAATAATCTGATATCTTCTCCTCACCTATAGGGGTACCTCTGCACCAGCAGGTCAAGCACCCCATCAATATGACTCCTGACGCATCATTTCCCAATGGGCCAGTCTATCGCCGCTCTTTGTTATAGAATGAGGAGATCAAGTGATAGATCCAAGAACTACTCCACAAGGGGCACATCTGTTCCAGCTCATCACCTTGCGGGATCCGAATCGTGCTTGTACAAAACAAATATGGAACTTGGAGACTCTGTATTGATTATCGGGCTCTAAATAAAATCACAGTCAGAAACTGGTACCTGATTCCCAGAATCGACGACCTCCTTGATCAACTCACGAGGGGAAAATACTTCAGTAAGATTGATCTAAAATTCTGGCTACCACCAGGTCTCGATAGAACATACACATGTATGGAAGACTGCCTTCAAGTCAAAAGAAGGCCTTTTTGAATGATTGGTCATGCCCTTTGGTTTGAAAAATGCTCTAGACACTTTCATGAGGATGATGGAAGATATCCTGCAAACATTCATCAATACTTTTGTAGTGGTGTATCTAGATGACATTCTAATTTATAGCAAGACTTGGGCTGAGCACTTGCATCATATTCAACAGGTTCTGCACACCTTGCAGTAGCACAAGCTATACGCCAACTTGGAAAAATGCTCCTTCGATATGGACAGGGTCCATTACCTGGGCTACATCATTGATCAACATGTTGTACATGTGGATCCAACCAAGATCTAAGTCATCCGTGACTGGCCATCCTAAACCACACTCATTGAGCTTCGAATCTTCTTGGGCCTTGCCAATTTCTACAGCAGGTTCGTGTTGGGATTCTCCCATATTGCATGGGCCCTCAACCAAATAAACAGGGGTGGTGGTAAGGATAATTTTGCGTGGGGCTAGTCCCAACAACAAGTGTTCGATGATTTTAAGCAGCGCTTGTGCTCAGCCCCAATACTTTTGCTTCCATACCTACAAAATCCCTTTGAGATCGAGATAGATGCTTCAAACTATGTTGTGGGCGTCGTTCTCACTTAGCACGACCACCCCGTGGCCTATCATAGTGAGACACTGTCAGATACTATCTGTAAGTACCCTACTTACGAGAAATAAATGTACTCCATTGCCAATGGAGACATTACATTCTTTGGAAGGAGACAATCATCCACACTGATCATAAGCCACTACAATTCATGTAGACATAGGGAAAATTGCAGAATGACCACCATCAAAATTGGTCCACATACTTGCAACAATTCCACCTCAACATCAAGTATAAAACATGAAGCACCAATTGCATCGTTGATTTCCTCAACAGACCACCAGTCGAAACACTCACCATGGTGCTAGAATCTTGCACCCATGAGACCTCTAGATGGACCCAACTCTATGAGACAAACCCTAACTTCACCACCACCTACCAAATGTTGGGTGAAAACACAGTTGTCGATAATTTCCATCTTCAGGATGGGTTGTTCTGTCATTTGGTCCATATCTGTGTTCCATCAAGCAAGCGAGCGAAGCCAATCTGGGAAGCCCACTACAGTCGGGTGGTAGGACACTTCGGTGTCGAAAAGATAGTGGCAATGCTACAGAAACATTTCTACTGGCCGAAACTTCGACAGGAAGTCAACAAGTATATCAAGTCCTGCACTACCTGCACTATTGCCAAACCGACCACTAAGAAACATGGCCTTTACACCCCTCTTCCTACTCCTGACACTCCATGGGAATCCATCTCAATGGACTACATGTCAGGCCTCCCATCCACCAAGCGAGGAAATGACTGCATTTTTGTGGTTGTTGATCACTTTTCTAAGATGGTGATTCTAGTTTCCTGCAAGAAGAGCATCACAACAGAGGCCACTACCAAGCTCTTCTTTGAATGAGTCTGTGTACATTTTGGAAACCTACAAACCATTGTATCATATCGGGATAGTCGATTTCTCAACACATTTTGGTCGAGCCTCTCGTCACTGCTGGACACTAAGCTCACCAAATGCACGACCTTCCACCCCCAGACAGATGGGAAAACCGAGGTTGTAAATCGAATGATTATGCATATACTTCGCATGTATAATTCAAAGAAACCCCGGACATGGGATGAGAGCATTCCCTATGTACAACATAGCTACAACCGAGCCCTTCATAGCTCAATCGACCACAACCCCTTTCAGGTGGGGTTGGGATTCCAACCATTGTGTCCCATAGATGTTGCACTTCCCCTTGTGGTCACCTCGACCGACTCATCTCCTACTCCAACTAAAGCTGAAAAAGCCACCCAGTTCATTGAGGGGATCGAACACATCTTCCAATAGGTTCAGGATATCCTACAAAAGTCCAATGACAAGTACAAACAACACCATGATCAACATCGTGTGCCACATAAGTTTCAGGTGGGTGACAAAGTTTGGCTGCACTTGCAGAAATAATGCCTTACATGACCCCATCGAAAGATTCTCCCACTCTGTTATGGGTTGTACACTATCACCAAGGCCATGGGGGATAATTCTTTTGAGCTCAACATTCCTCCTTTCCTTGGCCTGCACCCAGTGTTGAACGTGGATCTCCTTTGCCCTTATTTTCCACCATTATTGGACACCTCGGAAGTTGCAGAACAACTGACACCAACACAACTCAACCTTGACTGCATAAAACAAGCATCCAATGATCATATTGTGGACACACAGATCAAAGACACTCAACAACAAAGGATCCAACTTTATTGAGTCGTCAAAGGAGGGCAACTCCTGCACCGAGGCAAGTGGCTTACCCGGGGCCAAATTCAGCAGAAATTTCCTCATTTGATGGGGGACCTCAACGCAATGGAGACCATTTCTTCCTAAGGAGGGAGGATTGACCCATATGGATATCAGTGGCACCCACCTTTTCCAACTGGCTCAAAACAGTTTTATGGAAATTTTGGTAATTTATTATTTTTAGCAGTTGTCACTTCTGGAGCCATTTTGAGGCCCTAAACAATGTTTTTTTGGGAAACAGGTTTGAAATATAATAGTTCCATCAGTATTTAACCTAAAATGAATCTCCTCGATGATACCTTTCCAATGGGATATCATACGCCTAAAACAGAGATCGTATGCAAAAGTTACAACCCCGGGAAGTTGATGTACTAACTTACCCAAACGGGTCCCACATGACTTTTGGCGCTTCATCTCCTATGGTTAGGTTTTTTTATATTTAGGGTTTTTTACATTCCTTATTATTGTAAAGAAGCCTTCATATCCTCATTGTAATGATATTCTTGCGAATGAGTGCAGCCGTCACATCTCTTCTCACAGATAAGTCGCCACCATTCCAACAAGCTTGTTTCCGCTGCATTTTACAGTTTTCAGCTTATTTCGTTATTGAATAACAAACTAGTTTTACTGTATCTATGTTATTTTGTGTTAGGAACCTGTTAATAATCTATATTCATTTCATTCTTCTCATAAAATCCGGATCAAGGAAGCATCCTCTCATCACTTTGATTCCTTATATCAGCAACCAAGCAATGAAGGAACAAATGAAGATTCTCAAGAAATGTTAGATAACATTGCAAACATTGTCTCTGAGCATGATAACAGTCAATTAGTTAGGGACATAAATGAAGAAGAAATAGAAAAATCAGTGTGGGACATGGACACTGATAAATCCCCTATGCATGACGGGTTTTCAATCAGATTATACCGCTCCTTCTGGGTCTTCATAAAGCAATATCTAAAGAAAACGTTGAACTACACCCTTCAAAAACAAAAACTTGGAGGAGCCACAAATTCTACCTTCCTAACCCTCATTCCCAAAGACTCCAATCCCTCAAACTTCTCCCACTTTTCTCCCATATCCCTCTACAAATCCTCGTATAAAATCCTCACTAAGATCATTGCAAATCTCCTAAAACCCTTGTTAGCCATTCTTACCTTAGAAAATCAGGGAGGTTTTCTAAAAAACAAACAAATTACAAACAATATCGTGCTTGTTCAAGAATCCATTCATTCCAAAAAAAAAAAGCAACGCTTCAGGCATGGTTATCAAACTGGATATGGAGAATGATTTTGATCGAGTCAAACATTGTTTTTTGTACTCGGTCCTCAAAGCTTATGGTTTCTCTGAAGTTTGTATTCATTGGATCAATGCTTGCATCGGTTCCCCTTGGATTTCCCCCGTGATAGATGGATGCCCCTCATAGTTCTTCAAGGCCAGTAGAGGTCTTCGAAAAAGGTGTCCCCTTTCCCCTTTCATTTACATCCTATTAGTAGATTCTCTCAGTCAAAAATTGGAAGAAGAAAGAAGGATAAGAAGATTCTCGGGGCTACTAATTGTGAGACGGCTCAAGGAAATAAAATATTCTCAGTTTGAAGATGATACACTTCTTCTGGGGGGCGGTTTCTGTAAATATAGACAATCACTTTCAGAAAGTTCTTGAATATTTTCTCTCATATTTTGGAGGAAAATTGAACTCTGCTAAATGCAGGATATTTAGATGGAACATTTTAGGGAACATCAAAGACCATAGTGCCAGAATTTTTGGGTTCCTGGTCATCACTACTTGGACCTATTTAAAATATTTAGGTATTCCTATCTTCCTAAATTATTATGGAACTACAGCTTGGTAGGACGTCATTGAAAAAATCTTCGCAAGGATCCAAAGTTGGGGAGGTCATTGGCTTAATCCCGTTGGAAAAACAATGCTTCTCAAATCTATCCTCTCCTCACTCTCCATCTTTCAATGTTCTCGCCTTTTTTCCCCAAATGGCGTTCTTGGAAAAATTTCTAAAGCTCTCCGAAGTTTCCTTTGGGATGGTGGGAAAAAAAATACTAAAAAATTCCACCTCCTCAACTAGAAACAAGTCTTCCAACCTCTCAATAAAGGAGGACTAGCTATCAAAGATCCTATCATAATGAATACTTTTTTAGGAGAATAGCTAGCTTGGCATTTAATCACAGGGACTACAAAATGGTGGAAATCATCTCTAATAGCCAAATACTTCAACTCTTCAAGATTGCGATGTCTGGATACCCCCCCTCCCCACCTCCCCGGTTCTCCAATTTGGCGTCTCCTAAAACATGCATCCCATATTATCAAATCTAAACTCTCATGGGCCTTGGGGAATGGAGCCCATATAAATTTCTGGACCAACGGTATCCTATATCTTGAGCCATTGAACAGTCAAGAGTCCCTCCACTCCCTAAAATATTGGTGTTACTCGAAGGGTCTTCTTCTTCTCAAATATTTATGCCTCTGGGGTTCTGATGGGGATTGGATAAATTGGAAACCATTGAACACCCTTGTCCACCTATGACCCTTGATCTCCATCCTATTCAATAAGTTGGTTGGTTGTGATCCCACTCATCTCTCTATACCTGATTCCTGTAGTTGGGGATCCAAAATTTACTCTGTAAAAGCAGGTTATTCTCTCCTACAATCTTATGACCAGGCCCTCCCAGTATCCAAAATCTAGAAAGAAATTTGGTCTGGCCCTTCTCTACCTAAAGTAAATATCTTTTGTTGGCTGATGGTCCATGGAAAAATACTAACATAAAAAAACTTGCAAAAACGGGGAATTATGGGTCCCTCCCGATGCCCCCTCTGTCTTACAGCCTCTGAATCCATTCCTCACCTCTTCCCAGAGTGCCCCTTCTCTTCTCAAATCTGGAACCTTCTATACCTTCCCTTGTCCCACCCTCCCCCTCCCCCTGAGAACTGGAATGATCTTTTTGTCTCCTGGAAACAAAGATATGCTGACAGCTTAAAAAACAAGAAACATTTCACCATTCTTTGGAGACAAATTCCTAAATTTATCTGCTGGGAATTATGGCTTTCCCAGAATCAATCTATTTTTTGTGAGAAGCTTCCTCCCCACAATGCATTTTAGCCAAAATCTGTGGCTTAGTCTCCAAACTCTTCTCATCCAGAGAAATTCAACATGACTCGACAGGCTCCTTGGAACGAAACGAAGAAGAATGGATCACATACATTTTGGGTCCTACCCCTTCAAGTCATCTTCCGCTGTCAAAATGAGAAAACAAGAGGAAAGAATGGAAATTACGCCTCTACGATAATGACTTCCTCCAATGGTAAAGTCATCAATCCTCTCCAATTATTTTGTTTTATGGAGCTTCAGTAGGTAATCCGGGGGCGGCAGGCGCGGGGGGAATCATTTTTTATTCCGATGGACAAAATATCATGGATTACTCTTGGGGGCTTGGGAAGACCACTAATAATAAAGTGGAAAGCCTTGCAGTTTACATGGAGCTCCAAATTGCACACTCGAGAAACATTCACAACCCTATTGTTCTCAGAGACTTTGAACTAATAATAAAGGATCTCCTCAGCCAAAAAACTTATGCCACCTAAATTCCCAATGGCCTTCACTCCAGAACTAAAACCTTGAAATGAAAATTCACCAAGATCCAATTCTTCAACATCCTTCGTTCCGAGAACTAGGAAGTTGATCGCTTAGAAAAATCAACAAAGATCTTGGAGTGGAGCAACTTTTCATAAATCAAATTGAAACCTATGTGTGGCTTCCCTAACTCCCCCCATATTATACAGTTTCCCCATTTTATCCTGGATCTTACTCCCTATAGAACACTCATTTACCCCCCCATCCCCTTCCCCCCTCTTCCCTTCAACCCATCATCTCTCCCCAACCTCTCTCCTCGTTGGACCCCTCCTTCCCCTCCCCCTTGTCACTTGGTCCTTTCCCGTCATGATTCATCACATGGCTCCGTCCCCGTGACCATGTGCCTCCCCCCCATACCCCGTGTCACATTCCCTTATTTCCATTCCCCAACATAAGTTCTTGCCAGTTCCTTCATATCCTGTGACGCCCTTACCAACAACGATGGCGTCATCTTCCTTTCTCTCCACTTTGAGCGATCTCGTGGGTTTGTGTGTAATCCAGATCTCCTGTTCTCTCAAGTGTGCGCAGACGTTCTCCTTCCCTCAATTATAACAAAGACTCGGATCCACTCCAATAAATTGTCTGCAATTCTCCAAAGAACTCCAAGACATTGTGCTTCCGCGCCCTCACTCCATCATGTGGCAGAGATCCAGAGCACCTTGCACCTACCGGTCCTGTGTCTCCGAGGAACTCAGAGATCAATTTCGGTCTTTGCGAATGGATGTCAGGGACACAGAAGAAAGAAAAGATTCACATCTTAGGGAATTTCAAAGGGAAAATCAGGAGCTTCAAAGCGATATCGCCAACTTGCAATGCTAGCTACATCAACAGGAATTCAGGCATAATCAAGAGCTTGCAGTAGCTTTGCATGAGATCAACATGAAAACTAGGCATATTGGAGAACTCACTCAGCAGATGGGAAATCCACTCGACTGCCCTCAACATCCAACAAATTTCAATGAATCAACTAACTCAAATCTCCCCTCAACTTTTCACTCTACAACAAGCAATGACCATCCTTTGGTACCTCCTGCTCCACTAATGGCTCCAGCACAACCCAACCCAGGAGAAGGAAACCAATAGCCAAAACCAAATCCAACAATTTTCCAAGATGATGCAGAAGCTTCTCACAACCTTTAGACATGTTTTTTGATGGCCTGTAAATTTTTGTAAATTTTGTCTGCATATGTAGCCATTTTTACATGGCAAATTAGTAGCTCCTACTGGACCAGTTTCACTAGTTCAATTAGAATGTTCCAGTCGATCAACTTTCTAGGCATAGCCCAAAGAACCCAAAACTTTGTATTTTGTAATGTGCGAAAGTAAAAATCTCTTTTTTAATATAAATTCTCAACCGTTTCTATTAAAAAAAAACATCTCAGATTGGTACTGATGGAGATGTAAGCTGAAGTAGGAATCACAAGAGAGAATTTAATCTGAAAATGATATGCATTGTGGAACCAAAAAACACTAAAGTCTTGAGAAGGATTGTTGAGGAGGCCTCTTAGGCCCTTATAATAGTCATCACATATCATCAAACATAAGACATTAAGTAAATATATACGTAATAAAAAGATAAATTCATAAACTAATGATTAGTTGGAGTGGGTACAACTGCTCCAACCATCTCTCCTATGTATATATACTCATGAATATGGAATACAAAGGAGGTTGGATAACCTTCCCATAAATCCCTCTCTTTTCTTGAGTACATGTGTGAGTCCCTAATATTGCTCCTATAATGTAGCTCTCTCTTCTTGAATGCATTTATTTGGTGCCCTAGACTACAACATTTTGGTTTCATTGCCATGTGACTTGAACTGGGACAACCTAGAACATTTCATCGTGCATGGAAGAGAGCCTTGATCGTGGATGAAAAAGGTGATGTCTACAAAATTGGGAAGAATCTTGGAGTAAAGAGTGAGTAAAGAGATCAAAGAGACAAGTGCTTGTAAGTTACTAAGTTTAGTTTTATTGTGTCGACTGAGTTTTATAATGCTCATGGGGTAGATTTTTTGTTTAATATGCTCTTGGAAAGAAAATGATGTTTTGCATAAACTAATGATGTTGCTTATGAGGATGAGAATCTAAAATATTTGCATAAATTGAGGATGTTTCTTAGATGACGTTGTTTGTGAGGATGAAAATCTAAAATATTGCATAAATTGAGGATGTTTCTTATGAGTATGATGATCTGTTGATATGTGATCATGATTGTTTTACAAGAACCCAAATCTATCATATTGTCAAAGTAATTCTTGTTTTTAAAGTGTTGCGTTGGTCAAGGTAATTCTTCTTTTTAGAGTGTTGTGTTGAGACATAGATTTTAAGTAGCGTATTTGTACACAATGGATTCTTCATCATCACTACAGTCAATTGTTGCACCATATTGGTATACAGACTTAGCTATATCATATTTTCTCTTGTATGCATGTAAATGTTATGCCCGGGATGGCCGAGGGAAAACTAGGAACTGCATACATGTTTGGCACTGGAAGAATCAATTAATCTTATTGATCCCTTGTAATATGTTGGGCGTGGTGATTTGGGGGTCTATTTCGCAGAAATAAAAATAAAGATCCTCCTCTCATTTTATTTTTGTATTTTACTAACATTAGAGTATTTTCCTAGTTACAGTCAAGTCGTTTGAAGTCACGCATGTGCAATAGAGTCAATAAGTCATCCTTCATGTAATTTGACATACAAACTCCATACATTTCTAGAGCCTAGAAAGATAAATAACCGCATCCATGATCGAGAAGCAACATAGCAATATAGAAATAGGTTTGATGAGTAGCAGAGCAATAAAAGAGTGACATATAAGCATTGATGATGAGCATTTTAGTAGTGGTTGAAGACATTCAATAACGAGACATCAAATGATAGACACATACATAAGAGCTCAAAAGACAAGATGATGACACTGAAATAAGTGAATAGATTGAGCCCCTTGGTAGAAGAGTTGCAGAACAGTCCCCTAGGTCATAACAACGAAAATAGAGGAATTCTAGGATTGGTTGATGCCTTAGACCCTCATTGATTCTATAAAAATATCCCCTAGGAGTGACAGATTGCTAGAGTTGAAATAGAGTGTGCCCTGACAATTTCTGTGAGAAGTAGACTTTGCAGTTGGATTGAAGCAGTAGTGGGCACCCTTCAACTCGTAGAGAATGTTGGAATCGTGGAGATCGAGGAGTTGGGATATGTAATTTGTAGTAATTCAAATCCTTTTGAAATAATTATGATCTTGGTGGATATCAATGGCCACCCACCTTTTCCAACTGGATCAAAACAGTTTTCTGGCAATTTACTATTTTTAGTAGTTTTTAACTTCTGGGGCCATTTTGAGGGCCTAAATGAAGGTTTTTTGGGATCAAGCTTCTCAATGAAAGCTAAAGGCTCTAATTGATCCCTGCAAATGAATCTCCTCGACGATACCTTTTCAATGAAATATTCTACGCCCCAAATGGAGATCGTATGCCAAAGTTACACCCTCGGGAAGTTGATACACCAAACTACCCAAACCGAGGTCCACAAAACTGTTGGATTTTCATCTTTTGGGGGTTAGGGTTTTGGATTTTCTTTATGATAAAAGGGCTTTTGGAGCCTCATTGTAAAATAATCTTCTTGCAAATGCAAGTAGCAGACACATCTCTTCTAAGAGATAAGATGCCACCATTCTAGCGAGTCTTTCACTCTATATTTTTACATTCTTTGTACGTTTTCGCTCATTAATAGAAAATTGTGTATTAATGTATCTCCGTGTTTATGGTTCCATCTCTCATACATTTATGTTATATTATTGGATATCTGATATATCTTTGTACATTTCTTTATTATATCTCCGCTCTCATTTCGTGCCGAAAATAATCTGGATCAGTGGTATCAGAGTGGGCTGCTCTTGATCGTTTTTCGGTGCATGTCCCCGACGGGGTCCGAGTATAGAAAGTTGGGTCTTGAGCTTGTCTCCCTTGAAGAAAATCACTCTCGCATGTCCAAAAAAATATCCATGGTGGAAGAAAATAAGAAAGACAGAGAAGACGATTCTATTAATCTGTTGCTTGAGCAAGCTCTCATGCGACAAAGGGACGAAATGATGGAGAATTTTTCCCACATCCTTTAATGCCTGCCAATAAAAATAGGAGCATATTCATCAATCGACCACTTTGGAAGTACCTCTCCTTTCAAGTTAATTTTGATATTCCCATATTTGAAGGGCAAATAGATGCGAATGCCTTAGAAAAATGGTTAAATCTGCTAGAAGGTTATTTCTCTGTTCATAATTTATTTGATAGGGAAAATATCACCTTTTCACTCCTTAAGTATCTCCCCCATGTCAAAAATTGGTGGGAAAATTACTGGGAGAAAATTTCCATAGAAGAGTCTGGAATATATGGGGCCGAGCCTAGTTAGATTTTTTTGTGGATGCGGTAAATGAACAATATTACCCTGTTGGAAACTATGAGGACCAGTACATGAGATGGACCTCACTACGGAAAGAGAGGGGCCAAGTAGTTTCGGAGTTCACCAATAGTTTCCATACCTTGCGCACCAAGCTGGGTATCAAAGATTCTGAATGACATTTGGTTCTGAAATACCGTGGGGCTCTACACAGATACATTCAAACTGAAATGGATTTTCTGGACATCTCATCACTCGGTGCTTCTTATCGATATGTTGTTAAAATAGAGAAGAAATTTAAGCACCAGAACAAACGAGAGTTTGGGTATGAAAATATTCAACAACCAAAGTATGATAAAGACGAACCTAACAAACAATCTCCCAAAAACCATTCCAAGCCATAGGAAAAGAAGGGTCATGGTAAGATAAAGAAGGACACCGAAAAATGGTGTCATTTCCACAAAATCCCCTGGAACAACACCAATGAATGTCGCTCAAAATAGTCATTGGTGACCAAGAACAAAGACAAGGAGCCGAACCTTGATTCATAATATGATTATGAAAATACTGGTGAAATACATATCATCGATGCAGACCCCACTGCTATTGTCGCGACCGCAACAATTCAACTAGAAGAACACATAGATTGTGAAGAGGGGGAGAACCTTTTTCATTCATAGATGTGGGTGAAGGGGATCCTGCTGCATTTTATTGTTGACAATAGAATCCAGAAGAACCTCATCTCAACAGAGGTCGTCAAACAGTTGGGATTGTCGACAACACCACACCTGCAACCATACAACATTAGGTGGCTTCTCTAGGGACAAGATCTTCGTGTCAGTCAATAGTGCCAATTTTCATATGGCATCTAGCCCTTCAAGGATGAGATATTATGTGATGTTGCCCCAATGGATGTCTGTGATGTTATCTTTGGCCAACCATATATGTGGAAGCACCATGTTGTTTATGAGTCTCGACTCCGCAGTGTCATTGTTTCTCTTGGGGGTCATCTCTAGAGAATACCAGAGGTAGTTCCCACTACTATTCCACCTAAACAGTGCCACAATGTAATATCTCATACTACAAAATTCAGCTTCTTCACAATCTGTTCAAAAGGTGAACATAAGGATACTGCAACCACTACAACGTCGGCCC
Source organism: Picea sitchensis (assembly GCA_010110895.2). Lineage (NCBI taxonomy): Eukaryota > Viridiplantae > Streptophyta > Pinopsida > Pinales > Pinaceae > Picea > Picea sitchensis. The sequence continues at coordinate 131,156 of SNQJ01S0040386.1, forward strand.
AAGCACCTTCTATCCAACAGAATCAGGTCGACAAGATTGCAACAAAGTCTAAATATTCCCTCTGCACACAGGAATCTCATATATCCAGACTGGTTAAAAAGGTCCAACCCTTCCAGCCACAGGTTCGTGACAACCTTCAACAAGCTAAGCAACACAACTTTTCCAATAAAGCAAGCAGCTCATCAAGATGCAGATAAAACAAATGCTTTTTCCTCTCCCTTGGGAACTCAACACAATGGAGACCATTGCTTCCTAAGGAGGGAGGATTGATCCAGGTGGATATTGATGGTCACCCACCTTTTCCAACTTGCTCAAAACAATTTTTTGGCAATTTTGGTAATTTACTATTTTTAGCAGTTTTTAATTTCCGGGGCCATTTTGAGGGCCTAAATGAAGGTTTTTTGGGATCGAACTTCTCAAAGACATTTGAAGGCTCTAATTGTTCCCCCTAAATGAATCTCCTTGATGATACCTTTCTAACGAGCTATCATGCACCCCAAACGAAGATAGTATGCCAAAGTTACGGCCCCAGGAAGTTGATACACCAAACTACCCAAAACGGGGTCCACAAAAATGTTGGCTTTTCATCTTTCGGGGTTAGGGTTTTGGATTTTATTTATGATAAAAATGCTTTTGGAGCCTCATTGTAAAATCATATTCTTGCGGATGCAAGTAGCGGACACATCCCTTCTCAGAGATAAGCTGCCACCATTCTAGCAAGTCTTTCACTCTGTATTTTTACAGTCTTTGTACATTTTTGCTCATTAATAGAAAATTGTGCATTACTATATATTTGTGTTTATGGATGCATCTATGATACATTTATGTTATATTATTGGATATCCAAGATATGTCTGTACATTTCTTTATTATATCTCCGCTCTCATTTCATGCCGAAAATAATCTAGATCACAGTCATAGTAAACCTTTTATATGTGTATCTTCTTATACAACTGGTGGTTGTTGCAGTTGAGTTACCTATGTAGGCCGACATGAATGGCTGATGCATAGTAAGGATATTTTTGCAAGAGTAGATACCCAAGACATTGTTGCACACTTTCTCGGGACGAGCAAGGATTTGAATGTGGGGGAGATGTTTGGGAGGCCTCTTTGGCCCTTGTAATAGTCATCACATATCACTAGACATGAAACATTAAGTAAATATATGTAATAAAGGGATAAATGCATAAACAAATGATTAGTTGGAGCGGGTTCAACCGATCCAACCATCTATCCTATGTATATATACTCATGAAGATGGAATACAAAGGTGGTTGGTTAACCTTCCCACAAATCCCTCTCTATTCTTGGGTACGTGTGTGTCCTTAATATTGCTCCTATAATGCATCTCTCTTATTGAATGCATGTATTTGGTGCCCTGTACTACAACAAGGATCAAGGATGATGTGGAGTGAAGATGTTGATCTGATGACTTTGACTGCTGGAGCATAAGAGAACTGTGGTTGCTACAACAAATTTGAGCCATACAGTCTTATAAACTATAAAAAAAATCACTCAAAGGCTAGAAATTCCAGCTCCAACTAGTAGTCATAAGTAGTTGAATGGTGCTTGAAGCTAGTTGACTCTTCTGATCTTGAAGATTGACTTTTGACCATCAAATTTGCATGAGAATTTTATGAAGAATTGGATCTAACAAACATTCTTGAGGGGAAACTACGTCTTGGATATGGAGCTACAGGTTGTTCATAAAGTGAAGAAGATTATGGGATGTAACTTACACCAACCAACAAATGATCAAAATTGCAAAAAGTACCAAACTTATAAATACCATAATGACTGTAGAATGTGTATGCTGGTTGATTAAGTCTCAAAGGAATCCCAATTGGACTTAGCGCACAAAATGGTAACTATTAAACCTCTCTTTTGGATGATATTTGCAGGTAGTTCCAAATTTACAGTCCCATATTTCATGTAATATTGATAGTCTTCCTAGCCATATCTTTCATGGAATGATTCTTTCTATCCAATAAAAGGCTGATCTTGTACTGCTGGAAGTGCCATAGCTGCAGAACCAACTATACAAATGGAGTAACATCACTTTGAACACCACTGGAAGATGAGTCACTATGTTGAAATGATTTATATGCAATCTTTATTCCCATAGGTTGTTGATTCATTTCAGGTGACAAAAATGGACTTAGAGGGCCTTGGTAATTTTTCTATGATGCCATTGGTCCTTGGGAAGGTGAAAACATGATGGGCATGTAAGTTGGAGATTCTTGTAGTTGAGGACCATGAACATGGGGTAGTCTTGGCAAAGGTCAAGACAAAAACCTAGGTGGGTATGATGATGTAGGTGTTGTAGGAGATAATAAACTTGCATAACTTGAAACTATTGTTGCAGGTTGAGGATGATGAAACTTGCAACGATCTGCATATTTGTAGGATCCGATACACATGCAATATGCACATTCTTTCTCTTCCCGACGATGTACCAAATTATGATGAAGATGACCTCTGCATTTTTATTTGAAAGAAATTCTGGAAAGGATGAAAACTCATCTCATGAATATCATTAAATTGCTTTAATTACTCCTGAAATTATTGTAATTGTCAGAAACTACAGGAAATTCTAGTAATTACTCCTAAAATTTCTGTAATTGTCAGAAATTACAGGAAATTCTTGTAATTACTCATGATATTCTTGTAATGTTGAAGGATTATAGGAAATTGTTGTTGCTCTTCCTTTCTTAAAGGTATGGAAACTTCTACTTCTTTGCCTTGCATGAAGGTCTGGAAACTACTACTTCTCTCCGCCACACTGAGATATTTGCATGTCCTCAAGAAAATGAAGTAAGGAAGCTGATATGTGCATGGATACTCTTTAACGAGGGTTGAGGTTTGAGTGCATTTGAGTGAAATAATAAGCTATCATATGAGAGTGAGGCTTGCTAAATTTGAAATCATGCAAGAGAGAACTTGGGATTTGAAAATGATGTATACTTGAAACCAAACGAAAGATGAAGTGATGTATGTTGTTGGTCCGCCTCACTTGAAACTGTTGTTTTTTCAGACGCTGGAAATTCTATATTTGGAGAAATTTTTTTAGTTTCCATAGGCTGTTGAAGAAGGTTGGATTGCTGATGCTAAACTGGAAATGATCTAATTCTATACTATAAATTTTGATCACTTCTATCTGTGATCAGTTTATTGTAATTCTTTGAAATTTTACATTTGAAAAATCAAAAACTTTTACAATTCTTGTAATTTTCCTGTAATTACTAGAAATTGGACTTGTTGACTTATTGATGAGTTATACCTTCCAATAACATAGTTTTCAAGTATATTTCATGCTTAGTTGCACTAGTAACCTAGTTTTCACAACTAAGCTTATTTTTCTCTTTACTTTTTCTTTATTTATTTTTCTACACTATCCTAATCTTCATGAAAAAGTAAAACTTCTTTCAAGTGTAGGAATACTTCCAATGCATCCATTCATGCAATAAGATCTTTCTTAAACTCACATCCAAATCTAAAAAGTGTACCTTAATAAATACCGAGATATGAGAGGCCAATTTCTTTTGTAGTGATGGTGTTAAGAATTGTTGAAACATGGAGTAATGCTGGAGACTAATGATTGATTGAAACCAAACTTCAATATAATCATTGTTTCCTTGATTTCCTATAGTTGTCATGTCATGAAGTTGTTTAGAAAATTGATCATCATATTTCTGAGTATAAAAGGGATCCAATGATAAGCATCCAAGAAACTATTCAATTTTGGCTTTAGTATCTGCTCCTCATCAGAGATTATCCATGACTCATTGATCTTGTCTTATTTCTAGTAAGAATTAGAAGAAACTTACAAGTCATCCTCTTGTGGGGTTTGTTCATGGATGATGTGTTCTTGGACTGCTTCATGAATTGCATATTCACCCATAGTAATGACTTTGAACTTTGGATAGGGATTTGATAAAATCCTTGTAGTAACACATCCTCCCCAGCTCAAAAAATTCCTGAGCATTCTTAAGTTCTTCTAAATGTTCTAGAGGTCCTGCTCATGAATGGATTAGTGTATGGGGGGATATTATAAAAAAAAATACTTCTCTTCCTTAAAGAATAAATGAAATAAAAAAACAAACACACCACACCACACCAAACAAACTTAAAGGAAAATCAGATCATATACTCAAATGTCACGCTAGTAGAACCTTGCTCATATCACCAAGTTGTCTATTGACATGAGTTAGTTCTTCTTTCCATGAAAAAAATAAAAACAAAAATAAAAAAAATCTTTCATAAAAGGAAACACACTTAAAGTGCCAACATGACGAGGTCTTGGAGAAAATCACTAAAGTGAATGTGTAGGTTCTTACTGTCATATTACCATTTTCCCTCCAATTCATAAATGTTGGCATAACAAACAAAAATGCAAGAAAACAAATCTAAGAACCTAATTTTTTTCTTTTTTTCTTTATATATAAGAAAAATAAGAAAAATTGCAAAAAGAAAAATATGAAGATCTTAAAAAATATGAAAACTTTGAAAAAAGAAAAAAACAAGAAACTTACAACAGTAAACTAAAAACAACATAAAACTGGTGATTTCCAAAACTAATTCATCAACACGTCCCTGGCAATGGTGCCAAAATGTCAGGTATTTTAGTTTGACTAAATTATGAAGCATTTTCTTTCAATCCAGAGTAAGTACAATTATGAGATGCAAACACAATATGTATAGGATTAGTTCTCTAATAATTCCTATTTCCATAAACTAATACATCTAATGCAAACTTAAAGCAAGGAATTTTAGAGTTACTCATGGACTAAAGGTTATTCTCATGACGAAGGGACTTATTTAACCTTCAATCTGTAGAAACGCCAATATTGATTCAAAGACTAGGTGTAGATCTATACTCATAGTCCATTTGGTCAAATAGTGTAAAGTCAAATGTGTCACCTTAAGTTATGAGCCATGGTCTAATTTTAAACTTAAATGAAAAGTACAAGAAAGAAATGCTTTACAAGGAAGAAAAATTAATCTAGTAAACTCTTAAATTAAAATCACTCACTAAGATAATCCTCTTTCAAACTTAACTACTAAATTCATAAATTACATGTGATTATAGAAATTACAAAATTTCTTGTAATTTTAGACAATTACATGAATTCTTGTATACACTGAATTTCCTACAATTTGAAACAATTACTAGAATTCCCGTGTGTACTGAATTTCCTACAATTTCAGAAAATTACAGGAATTATATGTGTATACAAGAAATCACAGAAACTTACCTTCGATTACAGGAATTGTGGAAATAAGAAGAAATTGCAAACACAAGTTAATTCTACTGGAAATTATTGAACAAAAACACAACACATACCAATGGGTCCTCCTAGGATATGTTTCCTAATTAAACTCAGAATACTAAGAACACTCTAACACCATGAATGGATCATAAAGATCTTTCTTGTATTCAATAGTTGTAAAATATTATAGGTTATAGAAATAACTCTTCAAGAGTAATATCAAAATACACACCCTTTTTACATTGTTTGACTTTGATTTTATAGATTTACATGACAAAATCGAGTATGCTCATAATAACATTTTGTTTCTTTATATGTGCATAAATTGTAGTTGGATATCATATTTAGCATGAGGGATCTGAGATCCATGATTTCCTATGATGTTCTTTGATTATATAAGTGATAAAATCGATCCAACCTCCTCCAACCTCGAATCCCATCTTTAGTTGGTCACTTGGCATATGTTTGACTAGAAACAATCGCAACAGGAAATATAGGAGAATCCATGCTGAAGAAACACCCACAATCGATGTCATGTACTTTTTGTGGAATCTTCATGCGAGTCACCTAATTGGGCTCATTATGCAAAAAACCAATGTTGTGGAATCCCTTGATTTGTCCTCATCGATCCAGGATTTACATGTAAAGATCAATGCCTAGTTGGATGTTTATGATTTTTGACTAAAATGTTAATCATGAGATGGAGGTGGCCATGTTGGAGATGGGTAAAATTTGGATAACATAAAAGCATGTCAATTGGTCTAGGAACAAAACCCTAGTTCTGAAATTTCACATAGAGTTGTGTAGATATGTCAACCTTGGAAGTCATTTGTTCTTTGACTGCAAGAAATTTCTGTGTAAACACTCATTAGTAAAACCAAGCATAATTCTTCTTAATTTATTAAAATAAAGGAAATAAATTATAATAAACCACTTGATCATATAGAGGTGTATCATGGTGTTTTTATGAATAAATTTGGTGGAAATGGTGGTAAATGTGTGAAATGATGCGGTGAAAAGAATGGTTTAAATGTTGGAGAAGATGAAAAAATAGAGACCGAACACTTGTCCCATATGAATTTCCTCTCATTTTTCCTCCTTATTTGACTTACACTCTTCCCTAAGATGATTGTACTCAAGCCCATGCCCCCAATAACCATGGAAAGTGACTTCTCACAACCACCCTCTTATATTTATTCAATGATTGGGCTCTCTTACACTCAAGGGAATAAATAAAAGTTTCACTCAAAATAATAATAAAATCAGGACAAAGGTTTTGGATTTAAAACCCATGACTAATACCCCCTTAGAACCCTCCTTTCTTATGGATAACTCAACCCCCATGTATTTTTCCATGCCCACTTGCAGCTGGCATCACATTTTCTTTATAATTTTGGATATACAAGTTCACATATTACATCACTTGGCCCACAACCATATATCATATCTACATTATACATTAATATACTAGGGATTAAAGGAAGAAATTTACATTGAACAAATAGTTCAAGTTGCAAAGGAAGTAGTATCACCCACGATTTATGGGGATGTTTACAGGGTATAAATAGTGCTACCTTTCTTTGTATTATTTCATGCACCATAACCCCTCTCCCATATAATTTTTCACCATCCTTGGTGCACAACGTCATGTTGATATACATGTATAAATTTACATCATAATACTTAGAAAAATACAAAAAACATTCTTCAATTTTCATAACTCTTGCAACAATTCCAAACATAAATCTCTTGTTCCTCTCATACTTCTTGACCCAAGGAACATACCCCTTCTCTGCATGCGGTTCATTTGTATCATTATTTTATCAAGGCTTCTAGTGAAAGTTGTCTAGTAAAACTTCAAGATGTGGTTCCAATAACTCTGTCTACCGAAAACAAAGTCTTACATTCTTATATTTTGTTTTCTTGAAAATTGACAAAACATTGCGAGTACTCCTCTCGTGTGGTCTCCTTGTGCTCCCACGTAGCATCTTCAGGACCGTAGCAGTTCCATTGGACCCTTACCAGGTCGATATATTTTCTCTTGAGCACTTTGAATTTTTGGTCCAGGATGCACACTAGTTCCACCCAAAAGTCTCCTTCGTGTTCCACCTGGATCACAATCCAATGAATTATGTGGTTAGGGTCAGGTACACATTTCTTCAATAAAGACACATGAAACACATTATGAACTCTCATGGATGTAGGAAATGCTATAATCATGTATGCAATTAGGCCTATCTTCTCCAAGACTTCAAAAGGCCCACTATATCTCACTGCCAACTTTGGGAAACTTTCCAATCTTAGCGATCTTCTTTTAGATTTTACTTTTAAAAACACATGCTCGCCCAGTTTGAATTCCTCGTATGTCATTTTTTTATATGTATATCTCTTATGCATGTCCTGGGAAAATTTTAAACTCTACTTGATATTTACCATATTCTCTTCCATTTCCTTTATAAATTCTGATCCAATGACTACTCGATCTCTTGGGTTATCCCAACTTATTGGTCTGTTGCATTTCCTTCCATGAAAAGAATTCAAATGAGCTCATCTTCAATGATGTTTTGTATCCATTATTGTAAGAAAATTATACTAAATGGATATATTCCTCCCAATTTGATGGTTGGTCCATTACATACATTCTTAGCATGTCCTCAATTATCCCATTAGTCCTCTCTATTTTCCCATCTGACTCTGGGTGATATGTTGTACTGAAATTTAAATTTTCCCAAATCCTATAAACAACCCCTTCTAGAAATTTGATGTGAACTTGGGATCTCTCAGAAAAAATTCCCTTGGGCACTCCATGTAGCCTAGAAATTTCCTTCATGTAAATTTATACAATGTTGTCTTCCTTGTAAGTTGTCTTCACCAGAATAAATTGTGCAACTATAGTTAATTTATCCACAACTATGTTTCTTCATTGTTCAGGGTAGCTTAGTAACTGTTATCCCTGATTTTTAGGGATAACCAGGAGATCATGTCTCAAGGCCCATAGGTCCTAGACATGGAGTACCGAGAGCAGGATTGACCTGAGCATGGCCCTGGAGGGCCCATCCTTTTCTTCTTCCATCAACTATATCTTTTCAGCAACAAAAACATCCATCACCATTGGCTTGGTCTTGTATCAGATGAGGTTCTTGCTTCATGAGGTAATTGGTCCAGGTATCATGGTATGTGTCACTTTTGATCATTAAAACCTTTAAATGTATGCATCTGATTCCTTTTATCTCTAACAACTGCTTGGATCTTACATTAGCCCACTTGACCATGCTTTGGGAGATTGACAGGGTATCCTAGCAATCTTGTGCCCATAGGTGTGGGTTTTCCACTGGGGGATTTCTGAAAAGCCATCATCTGCTCCCATCATAACACCACTATTTCATCTTATCTCCCACTCACTTGTCCCATTCCCCTTGTCCAGGAATTGGGTTGACCTGTTTGTAGGATAGCACCTTATCTCATGGGAAGAAGGGGCTAAAGGCCTAGAAGGTAAAAGCAGCTGGTAAAAGATAAAATCCTAGAAATAAAATCTTGAGATGCTTCGCCCAGGGATCCCCGAAAAGGCAATAAAAATCCTCTTAGTAAGAAACAAGAGGGACCTAGAAAATAAAAACAAGACCTAGTCAAGAGGATAGAGGGTCTCATCACGAGCCAACCTATTAGTTCATGGGCACCTAACAGTATGACATTGCCACCATCTGGTTACCACACCAGAGCAGTGACCTTTGGTTGCATGGCCAAGGGAAAGGGGGTCTCATCACAAGCTAGCCTTCTCATCTCTGTGAAAGTACTTGTGGGTAACACTGTCAGCTCTGGTCACCATGCCAAGGCAGTGTCCTCTAGTTATCCCTTGAATAAAAGAAAAACAAGAAGAAAAAGAAAATGAAAGAAAAGAATAAAGGCAAGAGCGGGCTTGGAAAAATTTGCATCCATGATAGGTACAACTCACCTTCTACAAAGGCACCCACAGATAACATCATGCATCCCTGGCTCTCACTTCACCCACATGTCTAGACATCCCCTAGCCACATCACCCCACTAACATGGCTTGGATGAAACCTTCCTGGAAACTTCCCCTTTCTTGTGGATACTATCCCAATAGGACATCTTGTCTTTTTCTCGAGTCTTGTATTGTAGGTTTTTGTAATGTCTTTGAGCTATTGACTGATGTATTAGGGTCTTATGCATATGTTTGATAATATTGATGATGAAACATGATTAACATTTCTATGATCTCGGTGACTGATGATCCCATGGAGGGCATAGCCTTTGATGTGCAGGATCATGCCTGATGGATAGGTACCTTTTGGACCGGTACAAATGGGGAGATGATCAGTTCAGACCTCCATGGGGCTGAAGAGCTCACCAGATGGATGTTGAGACCCCATCAAGGGGCATAGATAGGACAGTGGTTGATTGGGGTCTTGCACCGGAGAAGGAGAGGACCTTCCATCAGAGGCACTTTGGTGGAGCCTGACCTAGGGGGAATGCCCCCTTTTCAGTAGAACGTTGGCCTTGGAAGGCTCAGGATGCCCCCATCCTCACCATGATGTCATCCAGCTTCATGGACATTCATGGAGGCAGACTGGGCAACAGTGGCACGTGTGGCATGTTGGAGAGGCCCCTTGGGGGCTAACATTTTCCTCCTAGATGTCTCATCTTCCCTAAAAGGGGATAACACATCCCTTGAAGGGGATTTTACTTTTTTTTACAGCTTAGTTAGGGTTTTAATTTGACAATTTAATGTAAAAACAGTGTTATGGCCTTGTCGTCTTTTTTATGACCTAAAAGTTAATTAAGGTCATTGATACAGTATATATTGAGGAGTTTTAGCCTCATTTTACGATAACACATCACTCACTCATTAGTGAGGTCTGATTTTAGTGCCCTACTTGGGTATTTTTGCTGGTTTAGTGAGGCACACTTGTTGAAGGAAGGCATTTCTTGACATTTTATGTTTTTTCTCTTAAAGGAAGGTGTTACAACTAGGGTTTGCATGGTTATTTCTTAAAGAATTGTAAGTATTTTTCTGCAAAACTTCTTGATTGAATGGTTGTAGTCTTATTTTCTTACATGTATTTATAATTTGCTAAATTAAAACCCTAGGTGACAAGCACACAAGTAGGTCCTTGTCTCATGTCCCCTAAAAGAGAATTTTTCAGCCATTGAAGAAGGAAGGAAGAGCCTAGCCATAGCTACATTCTCATTTCTTCTTCTCCCTGAGCTAGCCATACCTTCCAGAAGTCAAGAAGGAGGAGACGTCCCAGGCCTAGGTTATCTACACCTAGGGCCACCCTTCTAGGGTTTAGTGATAGAGCCTTGCTATAGCAACACTCTCCCTCACTACACTCTCTTGTCCTTATTTATCTTTCATGCTAGCCGTTTTTTCCAAGTTAACCTAAGGAAGGAGGAGAGAGCATGAGGCCTTGCTTTAGCAACAATGAAGTGAGCCTCTCTCCCTTAGGGAACTGATTCTGGGGCCCTGACATAGTAGCACTTCAGAACTTTTCCTTCTAGTCCTTAGCCGTCCTCCTTCAACCCTTGCATCCTCTATTAAATTGACTCCATTATCCCAAAGGCACTGATCTTAGACCTCCAATGTTGAAGTGAAAGTGATCAAACAACTCTCAAACTCTTTTCTAAATTGAAACCCTAACTAACTGATAACCTTAAGTTGCTGACATCACACCTAGAATATTTCATCTTTATGCAACAACGTCTTGTTTTAAGAGAAATTGAATGGTGATCTAGGCATTAATTGATGGTGTGTTGATTTGTTACATTGAATGCCATGTCATTTCAGTATCTATTGAGGAAGTGATATTATTTGCATTGCTATATTGATAAACATTGACTTCGTCAATATTTATTGCCATAATTTCTTATATCATATAGTCTTATGAAGTACTAACCCATTGAATTATAGATTGCATCTATTGGTTTGTTGTTGCTTTGTTCCGGGAAGGTGTTCTTCTTTGGGGCTTCACTTCATTATTGGCTATTTAGTCGGGACTATCTTTTTTGGCGGTGACCTGTGAAGGGGGAACTTTACCTTTGTCCTTTTAACTTTTGCCTCTTCAAAACTCCAGGTTACCGGGGATGTCTCCCCTGGGCCTAACCTCCCTAAAGAGAAAGAAACTCCCCATCATGGTGACATTGGGTGGGATAGGTTCCTGTTATTCCAGTTTGACCTTCTATCTTATAGCCATTTGACCTAGCTACAAACTGTGCGATAACATTTTGGCACCGTTGTCGGGGAACACCGAGCCAATTCTCCTCAAACGACACATTTTTTCTGGAAGCCTTACCTTAGAGACCTTTTCTTGCAAGCTTACCTGGCAACTCCACTAGGGTGTTTTTCCCCTTTTCTTTAGTAGTTTCAAGTAAACTATCTGGCAACTCCACAAACTAAAAGGAGATTTAATAATCCTCCTTTGTCTTTCAGAAGGAAGCCTCCCTTGAACTCTCCTGTTGTCAAATCACTTTTCAGGAAGAGCCTTCCTTTAAGAATAATGTCTAGCTCTCAGACTGCTACAACRAACCCAACCAACAATCWAAGASAATGGTCATATACTMTTTKCAAGCTGTTAGACATGTCAGCCATACCTGGCTACCTTAGGAAAATGCCACCCAAGTATGAGAAGTGGTTGCCTAAATTTACTGGTACTGATGCAATCAGTGCCGAAGAGCATATGAGAAACTTTTGTGCATTCTTTTAGCTTCACCCCATTAGCGATGATTATGAAGATCTAGTCATGAAGTTGTTCTCTGCTACTCTTTATGATGCCTCAAGGCATTGGTACCTAAGCCTTCCCGATGGAAGCATCAAAACTATGGACAGAATTGAAGAGGCCTTTCTCAAAATATGGAGTGTCAAAGAATACCCTAATATGCTTCTCACATGATTGAATAACCTTGTCAAATATGAAAATGAGTCTATTCAGGAGTTCCACACCATATTCGAGACTTTACTGCAAAGAATTCATGCAATCCTTCATCTGAAAGATGACTACCTCATCCATGTTTACACTAGATCTTTCAATGGCCAACTAGGGTATCTTCTTAGATACAAAACCCCCCAGTCTGTTCAAGAAGCCCAAGAGCTCACTACCAAAATAGAAGGGAACCTCCTCTCACCCAAGATTGAGCCTTTTGCTAACCTAGGGGGGAGGATAGACACTAAACCAAAGATAGCTCACAATGCTAAGCCTACTTTAGATCTATGTACTAGTATCGCCCAACTACAAGCTTCTATGGATGGTATCATAAAAAATCAAGAGGAAATGATGAGCATGATCGTCAAATTGGAAATATCTCAAACCCAGGCACCCAGGGTCCCGTACAAAGGGAAATTCCAGAAAGGGGGCCAATTTTATAAACCAAATAATGAGCATGAGTTTCCAAACACTTTGGCCCCTGCAAACTTTGTTGATGAAAATCCTTGGTTCCTGGAATGTAGCGAAGCACATTGGGAACATGAGTGCCCCTACAATATTGGCCATCAACAAGTCAATACCATGAATTGTTTCATGGAATTTCCTCAGATGAATATCACAGATGCAGAACATTAGGAAGCCGTGAAAGAAGCAGCCGGATGAGCAAGGATGGCGGTAATAAACAACCTGGATCAAGAATCATGAGAAAAGCTAAAGAAACAAGAATTTCAGGTGTACAGAAGAAAGAATTTGAAACAACCAGCTGCTGATCAGGAAAATCCCCCACCCTTGGAAATTCTTCTTCCCAAGACTTCCAAGGCTAGCAAGGTTGACCTAAAATTTGACTTCGAAGGGGAATTATCAAAAATGTATGTAAACGTCCCCCTAAGAGAAGCAATCAAGATCCCATCCATCAAGGAACGATTTGACACTTTCTTTTTGGGATCATATGAGCCTATGGACCCCCCTATTATTTGCAAGCTGATCACTTCAGGGTCCAATATGGTGTAAGCCCTCCTTTCTTCATGACTTTGACAATGAACGACAAAAACCTCAACAATTGCATGTTAGACATAGGTGCTGGTGCCAACATGATGTCACTCAAAGTCATGCAACAAGTGGGTTTGAAGGTCACACGGCCTTACATAAATGTATGTGGTTTCGAATCTAAAGACATACCCATACATGGGGTGGTTGAGAATGTTGAAGTTCGCTTGAAGGAGTACCCTGAAAAGATGGTCCACGTTGACATTGTGGTGGTTGATATCCCATATGTGTGGGGAATGTTGTTATCTAGGAAGTTTGGTGCAATGTTAGGTGGCTCCCTTGAGATGGACCTTACATTCTTGCAATTGCCTTTGAAAAATGGAACTGTAGGTCGTCTATTCAATGTGCCAATAACTGGGGACCATGTGCAGGATATTATTCACCCCGTCAATAATGACAAAGCACAAAATGAGATGATACAAACTCTTCAAAATTATTCTCCAGAAGACATGCCCTTTGCAACAGAGGAGGAATTTGATCAGATTGAATGGCCCGAGAGAGAAGAATACCAACAACTCCTAGATGAATTCAAGAACAAAGAAATTGGGACGGTGAAGATATTAAGGAAACATGAAGATGACGTACAAATCCACCCGTCTCAACAAGAGGTTTTTACAGCATAATCCCACCCCCTCCCTAAGCACAATACACCAGGGTTGTCCAAGGAATGACCAAATACAAAGTCAGAAAGTACAAGGAGGGAGACATGGTATGGATGTGGGATACCCAGAAAGGAGAGCCAACTAATGTAAAAGGAAGCACTCAGTCATGGCTCAGACCCTTCAAAGTTGGAATGGAATCGGTTGACGACTCATATTATCTATCCACTTTGGAGGGAAGAAGGCACCCATTACCCATCAACGGGAACCTACTCAAACCCCACCAAGGTGGGGGGACCTGATTTCATAGGTAAGTGTAGGTAAGTAGGCA
>SNQJ01S0040387.1:2213-13445 GCA_010110895.2 Picea sitchensis
CACTCCTTTGCTACGTATCCCATAGCCTCTCACTACCCTTTGTGTTATCCCAACACCTCCCTCACTCATATACACCCTAGATCTATTATCTAAACCCTAGATGGTGCGCCCTAGCCTTGGGATCTCCTCTTTTGCTTGGTGGTGGACACTTGGAATTGATCCAAGAGAGGTAGGTTTTCCTCTCCAAGTATAAATATATCCCTTTCCTCACTCCCAACTCACCATATATTGAGCTATTGTTATACTACTTGATTTTCCAATGTCTCTCTCTCTCTCTTCTTGTTCCATCTTCCATTCTTTGGCTCTTAGGGTTTTGGAGAAAGCATTTCTCCAAGATCCATTTTCTTGAGTCATAATAAAGGAGACACTTTGGAGGAATTTTGAAGGAGCAACAAGTATTTTTGTTCTTTCAACACTTGAGGTAAATTTGTTTTGATTTGATATGATGATGGCATAGGTAGATCTTAGGTAAAGTATTTTATTTGAGTAGATCTAACAAAGAGTAGTCTTGTAGATCTATATATGTTGATTAGCTAGATAGGGTGCAAGTATTTCATATTATTATCTTAATCATCTATATTATCTATTGTGTGCATGCCATTGTGTTAGATCTTCCAGGTTTGGCTTCAAGGGTTTCATTGGGAATGCCTCAAGGAAGAGTCCTCCCTTGAGACACACATAAACTCCTCTTTCTCTATCTATTGCTCATTCTCTATATTCTCTCATTCCATACATATTTTCAGCTAGCTTAACATACTTTAATGGTCACCAAAATATAAATTTTTCATCAAATTTCTTTAAGAATTTTTTTTCCCCCTAAAAAACAAAAGTTTTTCTTCACTTGTATTGTTGTGTGTAGCATTTCCAGCAAGTATACCTTGTTTTTTTTTTCAAGTTTCAGATCTGGTTGAGGGGGTTTGGCTACCCAAAAACGTCCACACAACACTCCAAGACCCTCCTACAAGTTGGTAACTATTTCTCAACCTTCTCTTTCAAATTTCAGGGCTTCTTGTGCATAGATCTATTTATTTTCTTGTTGATTTAGTGGTGCATTGGTTGGGGAGGAGGAGTGGTACGGACTCCTCCCACGTGTGAGCCTTGGTGTAACTTAGGTCAAGTGTAGATCTTGTTTTATTTTGAGTTTTGAGCACCTTTTGAGCTAGGACGTGGGGTTTGGTGGATGTTGGGCATCTCCCAAACCTAGGACGTGGGGTTAGAGTTTGGTCTTGCTTAGTTGCTTGCTTGTGTATTTAGCTTGTCCTTTCTTTCTTATCTTCCTCTCTTTTCCAAGTTGTTTCTAACCCTAATAAGTCTAATAATTGCCTACCTTTTCGGAAAGGAATACCCCAAATAGTAAGTCTAGGGTTTTAATATGTGTTGTTGATCCTACATGCTTAATGGTTCAAAATATTCTATATCTAGATCTCACACATACTAATCCTAAGTTTAAGCTTATTGGGCATAATCAACTCATTTAGATTTCTTGCATGCTTAAGCCACATCTAGATCTATCTCTTTCATACATGCTTAAATCTAACACTTTAAATGTTTAATGCTTCAATAGTTTAGTGAATGGTTTTGCTTTACATGATATAGCATCTTAACGCCATTTTCCAACACACTTAAGGTTAATGCTCATTGGATAAGTTGATAGTGTAGGCATATGCTTAGATCCTCCTTTTCTTTCACACTTAATGCTTTGGTCTTAATTCTCTTAACAACATAAGATAAGTGTGATAATCTTTTATTTCTTGTTGGCAAGTTGTTCTTGCCCTTGGTTTAAGTTTTCTTTCATAGAAAGCTTCATATGTTAATGATATAGTGCATGGTAGTGAGCTAAATCTTTTTCAGCTATTCTTCATTGCTATACATGTGTTAATGCTCTTTATTTCTAAGCTTAAGCAACACACATAATAAGATGAAGTGAGTTTCGGCCTTGGCAATAAATCACACTTTTAAGGCACCTTAAAATCATCAAAACACTCTAAAATACACCTAAAAGTCTACCTAACTGATATATTAACTTAATAGACTTAATAGGGTACCTTAGACCACCATCTTCACCATCTAAAATGGGGATTGAGGATGGCAACGAAAAGTGATAGGCCAGGGACAGTCTCACGGCACAAAGGAGTGTCCTTTCCGTAAAAACTCAATTCTTTGGGAGGCCTCGTTGCTTCACTATCTTGAGCATCCAACAGCTATTTGGAAATCGGGGGAGGAGGCTTTGGTGAAACACTTTAATAAGGGTATTAAAATACTTTAAATCTTAAGAACCCTTAATCACTTAATATCCTTGGGGATTAATCATATAATAATACTTTGTGGTTTATTGAATATCTTGATCATTGTGGAATACTTGTACTTTAATCTCTAAATCTTCTAAAGTATCCTTTTGAATGTATTGATGATGCCAATGCTTTAATATTCTTGTATCTTGCACACACATTTTAAAGGTGGTTAGCTTGCTATATTGTATCATTGTATCTTTTTACTTGTACCTAATATTCATTGGATTTAATTATTCTTTTGTAAGTAACTTGTAATCATATTGTAACGAAACACCCTAACATCTAGTTGACCCCTTGCCCGACCTTAGGCACTAGTCTTAGTTGACCTAGGGAAAGTCTTGCCTCACATGCTAACCCTTGCATCTTGCATTGCTGCCATAGCATCATAGGATAAACTCCCTCTAAACTTAAGAAATTAAAATCAACTCCTAGAACTCAACGCTAAATCGTATCTAGTAACTAGGGTATACCTCCCTTGGCTTCCCTAGAAGTGAGCCTAGACAAAAGAGGTTTCGGTCAAAGTGACAGCATGGGCTATGAACCTAGGCATTGTGCCTCCAAGGACACACTAAGTGAGCTAGACTTAGCTCACATTTGCAAGTGTGTATAAGGACGACAACACAGTTATCCAATGCTCATGTTTGGGTCCCACCTGGAACTGGCTTACAATGTTTACAACAAAGCAAATATATGGTCTGGTATTAACTAGATACATCAATGACCCTATCAGTCGTTGATATAGGGACAGATCTATTGGATCAGAATATGAGTCTCTTACTTTTCTTATGTCTATCATCATAGGAGTGGCCATGGATTTACAATCCGTCATTCCAAATTTCTCAAGGATTTTTTTGCATACTTTCCTTGTCCAAGGAAGACTTCACCATGCTTCTTCCATGCTTATATTCCCAAGCAATAATGAATGATACCAAGATATTTTATATCGAACTCAGAAGCTAACTCCTTTTTACACTGGGTGATGAGAGACTTTACACCTATCAACAATAAATCGTCGACATACAACAGTAGAATCACAGGTACATTGTTCCCAACCTTGTAGTAGATATTTGGATCTGCATGACTCTTAGAGAAATCAAGTCTTATTAAATAACTGTCAATTTTGTCATACCAAACTCTTGGATCTTGCTTTAGTCCATACAGGGATTTGTTTAATCTGTAAACATGAGTGTCTCTGGGATGAAACTCAAAACCTTGAGGTTGTTCAATGTATACTTATTATTCAATTGCTCCATTGAGAAAAGTTTTCTTTACATCCATCTGATGTAAACTCCATCCCATGGAAGAAACAAGAGACAAAATGGCTCTAATAGAAGTATATCTTGAAACAAGAGCATAGGTTTGGTCATAATATTCTCCCTCTTTCTGGGAGAACCCTCTTGCTAGCGGGTAAAATCCCCCTATTACTATACCAAGTTCAAAGTATAGGCAGAGCTATGATCACCCTTAAAAGACAATCTAATTTCTAAACTACCCCAAAAACTCTAAATAGATGAACAGAAAGAGATAGGAAAGTGTGTCAGAAGTAGTACCTTTAGCCCAATGTTCAATGTAGATCGCCTCCATATTTGTAGCTCCCAAGCTGCAAGTCTCCTCCCAAAGCTGACCTGCAAAAATACTTAGGAAAAAAATGCTACAAATATTCTATCTCTACTCATAAATATTAGGGTTAGATATAAACTATTATGCATAAATCAAATGAAAAACATAAAGATATCATTTGGGACAGGAAAAAGATTATTTTTTCAAATCCAAAGATTGAAAATTAGAACCTTTGTAGATCGATGCTCCGCGAACCTGGTTTGGGATCTTCTTCCAACTGCACTATCCCAATGATTTCTCTCAAAATCAGTTGATCAATTCAAGGGAAGGGAATGGATTGTATAAAAGAAAAGGATAGAGAGGGAATGTTGAGGCAAAAACTCAGAAGGGGCTGCAAATACTTGGGCAAGGAGGGAAAAGGGATTTGGGAAAAGTTTCACTATTCTAATGCTTGATTTGGAAATGGGACCCCAAGACCTCATTTTATATGACAAAAGGATATTTATTTTGTTTGGGGATATGATACAAAAGGTGAATTGGTTGGAAAACCCTCAATAGCCCGTAAACTCCGTCGAATTCCTTGCAACTTTTTATTTTTTGCAACTTTTGGAGGTAAACGCGGGTTGTTTAGTATGTAGCTAGAATATGTACGCAGGTTGTCTAGCATGAAACAAGTGTATGTATGTGGGCAGTAGTACAACATGGTGCGTACATGCTCCAAAAAGTAGTTTTTTAAATAGATTTCCTCAGCAATGATTTGGAAAATAATGCAAGTAGAAAGGCTAATTCTATGTATGCATAGGTAGATCATTTTAGGGATATAACAGATGCCCCCTAATGTGTGAGTTCAAAAGAGCAATTGATGGCTGAAATACATTACAATATCTTTCCCAATGGGAATGCACAAAGTTGAGTGAGGCCTGGACCAGAGTTCGGGAGGTTTGGATCTACAAAAAAATAATAATCTCTCCAAGGCGGGCATACCCATGCTTGGGATGAACTAATCATGGTTTCCAATAAAGTAAACTGCAGATCCATGTCATATAAATGTAAATATAAAGTGTAGCCATGAGAAATACATAGAGGATCTACATCTCAAAATCAGTCGATGATATTCGAATACAATACAATATGCGTCGTCAAGAAGCATTAGCTTGTGGTCGGAGATGAGGGATTCATAGTTGAAGCAACAACTTCAATATCTTCAACAGCTCAAGTAGGAGTACAATAGGAGTGTAAGACTCTACTCTGAGGTCTTCGACAAGTCATCGGGAAAATACTAGAGGATCTCGATGATCAGGCATAAAACTTCATCGATTTTGTATCCAGACTTGACTGGACTCACGAGATGGTTGAATCATGAAATTCAAGACACAAACTGCAAAATGACCGACTCAAAAACTTCCCTTGAACAAAATCATGAAAGATGATCAGAATCAGGTAGCGTAATATTGACATAAGTCTGTGATGCTTGAGGCACTGCAAACTCTCCATATGTTTGGAAGAGTAACCAAGTGGAGGAGTGTTACACATTATTTTCGTCACCCTTATGACCGTTAATGATGTAAACCTATATGTTTTTTCAGAGGGGTCAGTGACCTGAATTCCTGAAGAAAGAAGGGAGAAGAACTTTCCCTGAGAGAAGAAGTTGTATTTTCCTTTGTTAAAAACCCTTTTAAAGAGGATTTCCGTAGGCTGCTCTATATACATGGTGCGGAAATGCCTGATTTCTGCAGGTTGTAATATAGCTAGGTTGTGTAGTTTCCTCGGGCTGCATTACAGGTAGGGTGTGGTGGCCTTCCTACGTGGGAAAAACGAACATTTTCTCGATGCTTCTAGAAGGAGAAGCTTCTATGGTGAGGTGTCCTCTGAACGATTTGGATCTTACTTGCTTTCATGATTTAGTGGGATCATCCTAACCTCTTCACCTTATCCTCTTCAACTTATAAAAGGAGAGGAGCTCTCATGGAGAAAGTTAGTTGGATTGAGATTGGGAAATTTATGTTGGCTTTGAGATTTGTTTTGTCAAGATAGATTGTGAGTAGCTATCAGATACACAGTCTCAAAATCCATTGGAGAAAGAAGTGTGTGGGAAGCAAGGAATTGTTGGAAGGAAACTGACGACATCAAAGCATCTGGTTGTATCTTTCTTCCACATTCTTTAATACAGATATAATTTTCTTTTCTATATCAATATTATATGTCCATATTGTATGATTCCTTGATCACGTACATAGTTTCATATCAAATAGACTCTGTTATTCTTGTATTAGTTGGCTTGTGTTTATTTGCTGGCTTGTGTTTATTTGCAGATATTTCTTATAAACCTCATAACGGAGATTGGATTACATTGGCGAAGTCAGATCTTCTATATTTAAAAGGTATGTTCTAGATCCATTTCTCATTTGATAATTGAAACTAAGGAAAGAGTAATGTATTGTCTTGTTTTGTTCTAGTTTCGTAGTGAAGCTAGGGGGATTGATTTGTGTCCGCACTTAACAATTAGCCCAATAACAAAATTGGCGACTCCACTGGGGAATGAAGTGTTTTCCTATTTTGTCTTGCTTTCTTGCTTTCATTGCTTGGTTTCTATTTTTTGAGTCACCAAGAGATCCATATTGACTCTCTGACTGTTAAACTTCATAGGAAAACCTTTTTAATTTTTATTTTTTTCCATTTTTGTTTGATTTCCGCACCCTGCTTTGAGGGACAGTGTGGCGACTTAGGATTTCCACACCCTAACTGTTTATACCTGTGCAAAAAATCTGCACCCTACCCATATCTAGCCTGTGGAAATCATGGATTTCTACACTGTGTTAGTCTACAGCGTACGAAAATTGTGAAAATTTTGATTTTTGATGCTTTTTTCCTTACCCAAACCTTGGATTTGATTTTGGGGTGATTTGTTGGGTTTGATTACAGTCTGCTTGACAAAATTTGAATCTGATTTCAACCCTCTTTGCCTTATTTTTTCTTTGTTTTCTTTTAAAAGCTTTGGTCTCTCGCTTTGAGAGTCTTTCAGTTACAAAGCATTGTTTTTTCTTTAGAATTGTTTGGTGAAAGAACTTTTTTTTCTTTTTTCTGAATAATTCGTGTTAAAAGAGAAACTTTGTTTGGTTTGCTTTTTGTTTTGAGGAAACTCACTCTTGCTTTTAGTGTCTCTTTGAAACAAAAAATCTTATTTCTTGTGTTATATTATTTTGGGGAATCCTTGCATTTGAAGTAGTGAAATTGCATAATCCTTGGCATTTTTCGGTCTTAAATTCTGAAACTTTTTCTCCCTCATGGCCGGGGGGGGCGTGAATCGTGTATTGGTGTACAGTCTATTTGTGTCATTTCTTTAAAATCTTGATATTAATGAGTTTAGTAAAATTTTGGGACATTGTACATCTGGGAATGGTAAATGTTTTCTCCTTCTTGTAGCATATCTTTCATCGAAATGAAAAGATTGCATATTCATATCTTTGCATAAATTTCGATGCGGTCAAAACACCATATTTTCCATGCCACTTTCCTCTTGAGTGACAATATCCTTAAAAATAAAGCGCTTATAAAAATTGATTAGAAATTTTTATATTTTCCGGTAGCAAACCTACATTAGATTAGTTGTAGGGCTTTGGAATAGGTGTCAAAAATAACTTTCCAAAGCTAAAAACAAACATAGAATATTGTGTTAGGGAGCGGTAAAATCCACTTGCTACATTTTTTCCTGGGAAACCCTTCTCACACAAGGGTCAATCACGAGGTCACATTAAGACTAGCAAAGTTACTCACCCTGCTTTGTTTGTCTTGGTGTAGATATTGCGTGTATTATGGGGGTGTCTTCAAATGTATACCCACAATGACGAGTGGAAGCCTTTCAAGTTGATTTCAGGCTAGATACCCTGCCTTTATGCATGGATCGAAATGTTGACTGTTTCCCCAGAAATCACTATAATAATTGGTAACCTCGGTGGCCTATCTTTTTAGGGTCTTTACACAAGGTGACTGTGGAGGGGAAAGTGTTCATGGTACCTGGAATCAACATTGGCCAAACTCACTCAGACTCCTTGGAGGGTAAATCCACAATTACTGCGTGGAAGCTTGCACCAATGTGTAAGTTCGTTAAGCAGGTCGTCAATGTAAATTTTCCACCCGCTCTATCTCATCCCCTTCTTACTTTGTTCCCGCGACATTGGATTTCATCACCAACTAGTGTTCTCATTGTGAGAAGGTTTTGTTTTCTTGCTTTCTTACTAGATTTTTAGCATGTGTTTTTTGTTCTCCCTAGTAGAATCTAGGTTGGATATTTATTTTTATGGCGTCGGTTCCCAAAATGACCAATGAAGGAACTCCTAGTCTAGGGGAACCTTTTGTTTTTCCTTCTTATGGTAACATTGTTCCTCCTCACATCACTACTTTGAGCCCTCCAAGTCTCATGATTGGATTATCGGTGTGGTTGTTTTCCACTCAAGTAATCCTGAATGCAGTAAGTGCTTCGGTCATAAGAACTTCCCCCCAAGAACATCAACCTCATGTTGATCCTTCATCGTCTTCACCAGTAAGATCTTCTTCACCTTCTTCACTTGCAAGGTCTTCTTCCATTTCATCTTCTTTGCCAAGTGAAATCTCTAAAGTTAGTAACCTGGTGGATAAAAAGAAGAAGAAAAGGAAGATTAAGAAGAAGAAAAATAAGCAAGGGTACACACTGCCAACCACTGTTGGACATGTTGGAAATAAACCAATTACTATTAATCGTGATGGGAGTGTTGATGATGTCAAGATCACCAAAACAACTCGTAAGCCCAACTACCCTTGCAGGATTTTTAAGGGTAACCATCTTCTTAAGGATTGCCCTGGTCTATCCAAGGTTATAGAAGCATGATCTACACACCCTCGCCAACCCATGTCGTTAGCCATTAAACAACATGTTGATGACCTCTCGTCAACTAGTCACGATACAGTTGGGAAAAATAAAAGTAGAGTCAAGTTCCCGTGCATGTTATGCAAAAGGAGTCATCTAACTTACCTTTTCCCTCATATGGACGAAGCCTCAAAATTCCTGGAAGACATGATTGTTTCACAACCTCAACTTCCAGTTGCTTATCGCAAGCTTACTCTCGACCCACCTGTAGTTGATAGAATGATCAATTTGACCCCTTCGTCGGTCAATCCGGTTGATCATGTAGTCAACCTAGTCACTTCCTTAATCGAACCAGTTGACAAAGTGGTTGATATGATCCCGTCCTCGGTCAATCCCATTCTCCCGTCAGAGATTTGAACCCAAGCAGTCGATTTGTTTCCAACTGTCTACCCCATTCTCCCCTTGGAGAATGCAACCTAGGTGATCGATCCGATCTCATCATCATTCGATCCTAATCTCTTGTTTGTGAGTAAACCTGATATTGCTCACATTTTTCTCGTTGATACAGAATCTGCCCTTCTGGGGGATATTCCTCCTTCTCCCATGGAACTCCTCCAGGTAATGAGGCCATCCTTTTTAATTGGGTTGTTCTAACTTGACCTCGTCTTCCCTCTCGCATTCCTTTCAAGAATATAGTATAGGTTTGTGGTCGGTACGTTCCTCATACGCTGATAAATGAAGGTTCATATATTAATATTTTTTCCTCTATTTATTGGCAAGCTTTGGGTTATCCTTAGCTTGTGTCGGTTACGTAGAATCTATTAGATTTTAATAGAAGAACCAATCAACCTTTAGGGATCCTTCCTCGGTTTCCTGTAACTTTCGGAGGGAAAACCATCATTATTGATGTCATGGTAGTCCAAGACCCCTTGGATTTTGATTTACTCCTTGGGCGAGATTATATCTATTCCATGAAAGCTATTGTGTCCACTCTTTTTCATGTGATATATTTCCCTCACGATGGAATAATTATGACTATTGATAAACTTTCGTTCATTGGCCCTGACTTAAACATCAACTCAATAACCTCCCTAAATTGTTCTTATATGCAGACAGTATCTCACCTGCCACAGGTCAATTATGTGGCGTTGTATCCCATGCCTTCAATTATCAATGCATATGAGCCTCTCACTGTATGTGCAGTCTCTTATGACCTAGATCTGGTAGTTGACATGGTGATCTCTTTGGTAGGTCTATTGGAGCTTGACCTCCTTACCCCTATCGTGGCCCTCGACATGTGTTCCTTCCAGAATGTGTTTCTTCCATTGAGTGAATACCTCTTGGAAGCCATGACTGAGTTTTGTCCCTTGACATGGTGTCCTTCCAGAGAACTTTCCTCTTGGAAACCGTGATCAACAAGAGAGTTGAGCATCGTTTTCTAATTTCAAGCTCGTTAAAAAATGAAACCAGTTGTGAGGATAGTTTTTGCATATCTGTAGAAACCTCGTTAAAAAATGAAATAGAGCCTACGAGCATAGTTCTTGTTTCTATGTCAATCTCATTAAAAAAATGAAATAGAGGTCTGGGGATTATACCTAGAGTCTCGAGCATAGTTATTCTCCCGTGTCAAGCTCGTTAAAAAATGAAACGAATTCCCCCTCTCTGTTTGAGTCAAGTCCTTCGTCTAGTATTTGAATCTTCATTTCATCTGCCTTTGCCATTGGAAGAAACAAAGATTGGGGGGAAACCCTTACAGCCTCTGGACTTCATGATGAAGTTAGAGCCGCTAGCTTTTTAACCTAGGGTCTAAGTACTAACCATGTATTGGGAAGTCGTCAAGCATATTTTTCTATGGTTCAAGCTTATGTAAAAATGAAACCACGTACCTAAAGCATAGTTTCCTCTGGTTCAAGCTTGTATAAAAATAAAACCAAGTCTAAGCACAGTTTTGTTTAGTTTTTAGGCTTGTGAAAAAATAAAATCTATCCCAAGCATAGTTTTTTTTGTTTTGAAGCTTGCATAAAAATGAAAACAATCTCGAGCTTAGTCTTTGTTATTTATCATGCTCGTAAATACATGAGAATAAGTTACTGAGCTTACTCTTTTTTCTTTCCCATGATCGTAAATACGTGAGAATGTAACCGAATATACTTTTATCATTTTTTTGTACTCGTAAAGGTTATACGAAAAAGGAACCCCCTGGAGTTCCCTTTAAGCTCTTTTTAGACCCTCTAAACATGAAAATATTGTCGAGCGATCTTATTCTTTTCATGCTCGTAAAAGTGTTTGAAGAAAATGTTTGATGGGTGGTAGGTTATCACTTTTTCAGTCTCATCAGACTAATTTACGAAAAAGGAACTGAGAGAGTCCTCTTTAAGTGTTTTTCAAACTCTCTAAACATGAAAAACCCCCGAGTTTTATCTCTTTGGACTCGTAAAACAAACATCGAAAGGCCCATATGGGACTGAACCATTCCTTCTTAGGGTTCATTAAACATACTTTGAGGGACTCATCCGAAGGATGAGATTAAATTACAAT
>SNQJ01S0040387.1:13553-49162 GCA_010110895.2 Picea sitchensis
TATGTGATCCTTGTTGTTGAGTCAGTGTTTCCAAGACAATTATTGTGTCGTCACTATGTTCAAAGAGAAGTTCAACCTGGTAAAACCTTCTATTGCGTTGGCCATTTCTACAGTCTTTAAGCTTTCTATTGCATTGGCCATCGCTGAGTCAGTCCTGAATCATTTGTTAATCTGA
Source organism: Picea sitchensis (assembly GCA_010110895.2). Lineage (NCBI taxonomy): Eukaryota > Viridiplantae > Streptophyta > Pinopsida > Pinales > Pinaceae > Picea > Picea sitchensis. The sequence goes on from SNQJ01S0040387.1 coordinate 13,729, forward strand.
TCTACTTCAAATATTGTTACCTGTTTTGTTTCATTGACGGGGGATACATTAAGGCCTTCCTGTCACGAGTATTTTTCTATCGACTTCAACTCATTATCCATGAATTAGACTTAGAAACTAATTGGTACCTTGGAACTTGCATGCCTTAATGGCAGGTTTCCTCGCTTTCAATAGTGGGTTTTCATTATTGACCCCTGATCAAGAGATTTCATCGAGTGTTCGACTTCATCTCATTAATTCACATTCGTTGAATTGTACTAGTGTACCTTGGGAGTCATTGACATTAATGGTGATTTCTCTTGCACTTGTTAACGATATACACTAATGACCGGTAATAAATTGGTTTCTACCATGTTTGACTTCATCACCTGTAATCGCATGGTTAGATTCGTACTATAGAGTGGTGGAGATGAAGACCCTGGATCTTTTTTGATAGATTCAGGTTGCGTTGGAGTATATTCATATTGTACTGGTGCATAGATCCACAGTGTATGTCTCGTGTCTATGTTCAAATTTTAGTCTTTAATACATAGATCCACAGTGTATTTTTGGTGGCTATGTTCAGATTTGAGTCATATTGGCATGGATCCACAGTGTATGTTTGGTGGCCATGACCTATCTTACTTGACATTGATCTTTGCATGTCGGAATTTATGCTTTGATTCATTTGTATTCTAAGTATGGGAATGCCTATCTCAGTGATGATATAGTATTGTATTTTATTTCCTTGTTTGTTGGCAGGTTTTCGACTGACATGTTCCTTGTTCCCTACACACACTCGACAAAGTATTTCAGCTATCACTCTATTATAACTTCATACTTTGGGGGGATCTTTGTTACACATTATTTTCGTCACCCTTATGACCGTTAATGATGTAAACCTATATGTTTCCTTCAGAGGGGTCAGTGGCCTGAATTCTTGAAGAAAGAAGGGAGAATAACTTTCCCTGAGAGAAGTTGTATTTTCCTTTGTTAAAACCCTTTTAAAGAGGATTTCCGTAGGATTCTCTATATACAGGGTGTGGAAATGCCTGATTTATGCAGGTTGCACTATAGCTAGGCTATGTAGTTTCTACAGGCTACATTACAACTAGGGTACGACGACCTTCATACGTGGGGGAAATGAGCATTTTCTCGATGCTTATAGAAGGAGAAGATTCTATGGTGAGGTGTCCTCTGAATGGTTTGGATCTTACTCACTTTCGTGATTTAGTGGGATCATCCTAACCTCTTCACCTTATCCTCTTCAACTTATAAAAGAAGAGGATCTCTCATGGAGAAATTTAGTTGGATTGAGCTTGAGAAATTTATGTTGCCTTTGAGCTTTGTTTTGTCAAGATAGATTGTGAGCAGCTATCAGATACACAGTCTCAAAATACATTGGAGAAATAAGTGTGTGGGAAGCAAGGAACTATTGAAAGGAACCTGACGACATCAAGGCATCTGGTTGTATCTTTCTTCCACATTATTTAATATAGATATACTTTTCTTTCCTATATGAATATTATATGTCCATATTGTATGATTCCTTGATCACGTACATAGTTTCATATCAAATAGAATCTGTTATTCTTGTAGTTGTTGTCTTGTGTTTATTTGCAAATATTTCTCATAAACCTCATAATGGAGCTTGGATTACATTGGCAAAGTTGGATCTTCAATATTTAAAAGGTATGTTCTAGATCCATTTCTCATTTGATAATTGAAACTACGGAAATAGTAGTGTACTATCTTGTTTTGTTCTAGTTTCATAGTGAAGCTAGGGGGATTGATTTGTGTATGCACTTAACAATTAGCCCGATAACAAGGAGGACACAAATCTATGTAGCGAGAACAACTTGCTAAGGTCATACTAGATCCTAATGCTCTGGCCAACAAATGGAAGGATATGCTTTGTCCAAGGGCGACTATCTTGCTACCAGAAAAAGAATGTATATTTCCCGTCCCCTCTTTTTGGAATATTTGATTTTTGTTTTCTTTTTCAATTTTTTAACAAGATTGAAAAAGAATAAAATAATGCTACGTTACAAAGGAGAAAAGAGTGTCGCGAGCAATCAAACTAGTTCCAAGCATGTGGAACATAGTGATGCTCAAGGCAAGGAGACATGTGCAGGATAAGGACACTCGGGGAAAATTTCTCCATGGGTCAAGGTGTCAGATTGCAAAGGAAAAATGTGTTGCAAGGCTTGCGTATAAGAAATTCTTTAAGTCTTTTGTTGAGAGAAACATGGAGCCGACATTGGGCCAAAGAAGAAAAGATGAGACCCGCAATGGGATTAAGAATGACACAACAAGACTCCTTCCATGTGAGTTTTTACGAGCCCAGAGAAGGTACGATCGGTGGTTTTTTCATGTTTAGAGAGTCTGAAAACATGTTAAATAAGACTCCAAGGAGTACCTTTTTCCCAATTAGTACAATCGGCTCGAAAAAGGGTTAAACTTTCACCGAAAGGACGTCTTTTCAAAACCATTTTAACAAGTGTGACAATAACAAGATCACTCTTATATCTTTTCAATTTTAAGGAGTCAAAATAGATCTTAACTATGGACTCACAACATTTTTATAGGTTTAGTCTCCTTAGCCCAAAAAAGTATAAAATATAACTGAGGTGAACTCTCTCGAAGAAACAAGTCTCCCAAGGCGTACCTTTTTCCGAAATAATCTATTAGCTGGAAAAAGGGTTAAACTCATGCCGAATAGATGTTCTTTCTGGACCAATTAATGAGTGTGAAAGGAACAAGGTCAGTCGATGATCTTTTCATATTTAGGGAGTTTGAAAAGAGCTTAACTATGGACTCAGAGGAGGTTCCTTTTTCGTAAGTAATCTCCAAGGCTCGAAAAATAGATAAACCAAAACCAAGGAGAATGTTCCTTTTTCAAACATTTAGTCCCTCAAGCCCGAAAAATGGTTAAAATTACACCTGAAGAATACTCTTCTAGCGAACCAAAGTTCCTAGGGCATACCTTTATTTGTAAAATTAGCCATCTGGACTGAAAAAGGGGTGAACTACCACCGGAAAGATGTGCCTTCAAATTTGAGTTTGGAAAGCGTGAAGGGAAACAAGATCACTCAACAATATTTTAATTTTTAGAGAGTTTGAAAAGGGCTTAAAAAAGACTCCATGGGGACTAGTTTTCTCAAGTAATCCAGACGAGATCGAAAAGAATAAATATAGTCTCGTTGGATGTTGCTTTCAAAATTGAAAGCAAGCTTGAAAGAGAATAAAGTATGCTCATTAGGGAGTTCTGTGGGTAAGGCCAAAAATGATGATTAGAAAGAAGAATGAGGCTTCAATATGTAATCATAGCGAGACTAACAAAGACTCCCAATCCTATAGTCAAAACTCACAGCATGGACACCCAAATGCAGCAAAGGATCTACTTAGGGAATACATGTAGAGGAAGGCTCTACCACCTAATTACGACACTTCTAAAGCAGTTGAGAAGGTTATGTGTCGCACTTCAGTGGGGTCGATCCTAAGGCCAAATGAACCAAGAAATGGATAATGAAAAAATGCAAGTAGGGAAAATCCTAACCTATATGCCAGTTTTGAGGTCAATACCTGTCAAAACAGATTAATACGATGAAAAAATGTTAAAGAAAAATGTCTCCATGATTTTGCATATAAATCCAATAACACTCATCCAAAAGTTAATAAATCCAATATAGAGAAAAACTTCAGAAAATAAGAGGTGTTATTGAATAAAAAACTTGAAAACAACAAACCTGGAATGTACAATATGTTCAAGGCATTGCACAACCCTATGACTCATGCATAGTACTAGTTTAGGTAGATCTTGCTACTAGGATCTAACCAAGAGTCTCTTTGGTAGTCAACTTGAAAAGTCTCCCAAAAGGAAAGAAAAGACAAACCACAGTGTAAATCCTCCCACGGTATAGAAACTGTGGTCATGGATTCAAGGATATCCTCATTTGAAGGGAATTCAATATCCAAGAAATCACGCGAATGAGGAGGGTCAACAGTCCCAAAGGGAGAAGCAAACTGAACACATTCCATATGACGATGGAGGTTTTGGATAGGATTGGTAGATTCTATCAGTGAAGAATCAAAAGCACGGGGGTTTGAGTATCTACAAAGAGTGATTTCAGACTCAAAAGGAAAATCAAGACCACTCAAACCAAGAGGGGGAAGCAAGGGCTCTCATGCCCCCATTGGATAAGCTAATGGATCAATTTTTGAGACCAAGCCTCGAGAAGGAAAACATGAGTGAACAAGTTCCTTCTTCGAAGAAATTGAACACTGAGGATAAGATGCCACATAATTAACTTGTAGCGGGGTAGAGTCTACATGAACACTAGGAACATATAAAGGGGCAGGTTGAAATAATTTCGAATTAGGATGGTTATTATCATATGCCAATTGGTCGATAGCGACAATGCTTCCATTATGAGGGAAATGCATCACTCAAAAGAGCGTAGACACCACAACATTCATAGCATATACATAATCACGCCTGAGAAGCATATTGAAATATAACGGGCCTTGCACCATTATAACATCGACAAGGAAAGTATTCCCACCTAACGAGATAGGAAACTGAGGAAGAATCCCCAAATATTCACTACGACATTTTTCAAAAGCCAATAGCTCATGTGAAGAAGACACAAGATCAGGAGAACCAAAATCTTGCCAAGTCAAGGAGGATAAAATATTTATGGAGGCTCCTTCATCTACAATACATTGGCAAATATTTTTTGAATTAACTTCAACCCTTATTTGAAAGGGTACAGAAGAAGGAAGATGAGGCTCAACAGGGTCATTCCAGTCAAAGAAAACCATCCTAGGACTTGGAGGGGGTGTGCTCAAAGTGAGCGGAATGCCCCTTGTTCTGAAAGTATTGAACTAGAAATGTTAAAAACATAGTCGGTAGACACATCACTCCCCAAGAGAAGAGTGGGATCAATCGAATATTGCATCGACATGACCACTTTGGTAGAATCGACACTCTCCAAGAGAAGAGTGGTATTATCCAAAGATTGCATCAGCATGACCACTTTGGTAGACTCAACACTCTCCAAGAGAAGAGTGGGATCAACTAAAGATTGCATCAGCATGAGCACTTTGGTAGACTTAACACTCTCCAAGAGAAGAGTGGGATCAACCAAAGATTGCATCGTCATGACCACTTCCTCAACCACTGGCTGAATAGGCTGTAAGAAAACATGGTATGAAGACGCATCGCCCCCCAAAAGAGGAGTTGGGTCAGTCGAATATTGCATCAACATGACCACTTTCTCAACCACTTGAGGAATAGGCAGTGAGGAAACCTCAGAAGACTCAGAAACAGAAGAGATTGAAGACAAGGACCGCAATATTTGTGCCTCTATAAGGCCAGGGAATAAATGAGTAAGGTGATATCCCTTGTAAATATTACAAGGGACCTTAGGCTTACGTCCTATCCGTCTAGGTTTCTCAACAGAATCAATTCCCCCAACATGGCTAGTAGTGGTTGGTTTCTTGTCCTCAACATGACTTGCGGAGGTTGTTGACAAATATCCAACATGACTAGCATATGTTGGTTCCATATCACTCGTATGACTCAGATTGATGAGACATGTGCCCCCATCATGACTCACAGCAACTGGTTGCTTGTCTTTATCATGACTAGCAGAGGTTGTTGAAATATCACTTGTATGACTTGCATTGATGAGACTCGTACCCCCATCATGACTAGCACTGGTTGGTTGCACATATCCAACATGAATCACAGAGGTTGGTGATTGGTCGATAACATGACTCGCAGAGGCTACAAACCTATCGCCGGTATGACTAGAAATGAATGGAATTTTTCCCCCAGCATGACTTTCATAGGTTGAGGAACTATCTCCAACAAGACTCACAGAGGTTGGTGATTGAACTCCAATATGACTTGCATGGACTAGGTTTGTTCCCCCAACAAAACTTGCAGAGGCTGGTTGTTGGTTTGCAACATGACTTGCAGAGGTTGATGACCTATCTCCAACATGACCCGCAGAGGTTGGTGATTTCTTCTTCCTATTCTTTCTTTATCTATTTCATTTAGACTTTTGGTTACTAGTAGCTATAATTTCACCAAATAAGGTAGAAGGAGGAGGAGAAGACTTTGTTGATGAAGGAACATCAACATGATTCCCATGACATAAGGTGTTTAACTAAGAAGCATCAAGAGAATTAGGGACATTTGGAATGGTACCCAACCAAACTGGTAGTCCCACATTCAACCCAGTAATGTATAAATTGGTCATCAAAGGGACACCAAGGTTTCCAAAGGAAGGAAAATCAAAAGAATCCCCTTGCGAAGGGGTTCCTTGATTGATATCATCAAAAACTTTTTCCATGAAGATCTTATGAACAGATTTCTCTCTTGTGAGATCGTTCAAGTCTGTAAAAGTCTACCACCTTAGGTCAAAGACCCAAATAAATGACTCACTAACTCACTATGGAAAACTAGGGAGCACAGAGCACACAACTAAAAGTTCCTAAAGGAAAATCAAGCCAATGACTAACTAGTGGGAAGGACAGTTACACCAATCGATGCTAAAACAAGTTAGTGATGCAAGTGCAACTCGAACACGGAATCACCCTCCGGGTATACTATGCAAAGCATGATCCAACTTCCACCCTAGGTACCGTGGTATACCCAACATTCACCTGTGTAAGTCTGTAAAAATGGGCAACTAGGATTCCATCTCGCAGTCAGTCACCAGGTGGGTACAGTCGACAGTCAGGGTTATTGTAATGAGCATGATAAAAAGTCGTAAGCCCTTAGTGGGTACCAAAGGCAATTGTTCTTGAAGACAACTAAATATCTCGAACAGATTCAAGATCCACAAGGCTCCATAGTTAAATGTGATCAGTTTGATTCCCAAAACAAACCCTCAATATACAATCCCCACTATGTTTGATCCAACTTTGGAGGGGTTATATCCTCTACCTTTTCTTACATGACCTCATGTTTAGCCCCTGTGTTAGAGGGGGGTCCCGACTAATTCTTACGACATTGGACTTTAGAAACTCCCTATCTCAGACTCCAATGTTTGTTTTAAATGGCCTTGAAGAGTTTCCTCTTCACACCTATTTCAATGCCCTAAAATCCTAAACTAGTTCGCGAACCCTACAAACAGAAAGTCTACTATTTTTAATTTAAGTGTTAATTTTAAGTTTGATTTACGCAAAGGATGTGATTGTGCAACTAATGGTGTTTGGAAGAGATGAAAAATCAAGAAAACTTTAGAGCATTTAAAATCAAAACGATACTTCGAATTTAAATCAAAGCTTGTGAAACCCTTTGTAAATATCAACTTTTCAAATTAATGTTTCAAGATCTTATAATTGAAAGTTTCCTAAAAAGTGATTTCCTTTGACTAATAAAAACTACTTATACTTCCAAGAAAGAAATAAAGACTTTGAAATTGAAATTCTTGTATTTTACAAACAAACAACCTAGGTTGTATTACCAAACTAAATGCAAGAAAAAAACATTTTTGATTTTTTGAACCGCTTTAACAAGAATAACCAAAGGAAAAATTCTTTTTTGTTTTACAAAGAAAGAAACAGGTAAAAGAGAAAACACAACCCAAGATTGACAGAGACCCTATGCCAACTGCGTAAATGCAGGGATTCAAAAAGAAACCAAAGGAGGATCTAAAACTTGAAAGTTCACTCTAAACCTCTAGGGAAAACAAAAGAAAACCAGGAAAAAAACTTGAAAATGAATCTTTAACCCAAGCTAAGGCCAAAAACAAAGACTCTGTAAGGTCCAAGAAATCCCCGGGAAGACTAAACTCTGTTAGGAAAGAGAAACACCTATCTTTTTAAAAACACTTTCAATACACAGAGACGTGACTTGTTGCATCAGCAGCCTGTGTATGTACACGGGTTGTTTTCTATGCAAACTGTGTATGTACACAGGCTGAGCCAAAGCAAAGAGCATACACCTCTGGGATTTTTCAAAAAAGAAAAATACTAAGCATACTGACTAGGCAGGGAAAACTGGTAGGAACCTTGCAGGTGACCAAGGACCATTAAAAGACTCATTGAACTTGATAAAAACTCAAAAGGCAATAAAGAATCCAATTAAAACCCAAAAACCTCCCTCTAAAACCCTAGAGAGACTCCTCAGTGGAGTCACCAATTCTGCTAGCGGGGAAAATCCCCCTATTACTATACCTGGGTCAAACTATAGGTAGATATATGATCACCCTTAAAAGACAATCTAATTCCTAAACTACCCCAAACACTCTAAATAGATGAATAGAAAGAGATAGGAAAGTAGGTCAAAAGTAGTACCTTTAGCCCAACGTTTGATGTAGACCACCTCCATCTTTCTATCTCCCATGCTACAAGTCTCCTCCCAAAGCTGACCTACAAAAATAATTAGGCAAAAAATGCTACAAATATTCTATCTCTACTCATCAATATTAGGGTTAGATATAAAACATTATGCATAAATCAAATGAAAAACATAAAGATATCATGTGGGACAGGAAAAACATTCTTTTATTCAAATCCAAATATCAAAAATTACAACCTTTGTAGGCCGACGCTTCGTGAACTGGTCTAGGCTCCTCTTAACATTGCTCCAAGTGCACTATCTCAATGATTTATCTAACAACCAGTTGATCACTTCAAGGGAAGAGAAGGGATTGTATAGGATAAAAGGATAAAGAGGGAATGTTGAGGCAAAAACTCAGAAGAGGTTGCAAATACTTGGGCAAGGAGGGAAAATGGATTTGGGAATAGTTTCACTGTTCTGATGCTTGATGTGGAAATGGGACCCCAAGACCTCCTTTTATATGAAAAAATTATAGTTAGTCGGTTTGGGGATGGGCTAAAATGGGTGAATTGGTTGGGAAACCCTCAATAGCTCATAAACTACGTCGAATTCCTTGCAACTTTTTATTTTTTGCAAATTTTAGAGGTAAACACAGGTTGTTTAGTATGCATATAGAATATGTACGTGGGTTTTCTAGCATGAAGCAAGTGTATAAATGCAGGAATTAGTACAACAGGGAGCGTACGTGCTCCAAAAAATAGTTTTTTAAATAGAGTTCCTCAACAGTGATTTGGAAAATTATGCAAGTAGAAAGGCCAATGCCATGTATGCATAGGTAAATAATTTTAGGGATATAACACCTCTAGCCACTAACCTTTCCTTGTATTTATCTATGCCTCCATCGAGTGGATGTTTGATCTTGTAGACCCATTTTTAAGTTACCACTGATTTTTCCTTGGGTCTAGGCACAATTTCCCATACATCATTTTTCATGATAGACTGGTATTCTTNGCTACAAATATTCTATCTCTACTCATCAATATTAGGGTTAGATATAAAACATTATGCATAAATCAAATGAAAAACATAAAGATATCATGTGGGACAGGAAAAACATTCTTTTATTCAAATCCAAATATCAAAAATTACAACCTTTGTAGGCCGACGCTTCGTGAACTGGTCTAGGCTCCTCTTAACATTGCTCCAAGTGCACTATCTCAATGATTTATCTAACAACCAGTTGATCACTTCAAGGGAAGAGAAGGGATTGTATAGGATAAAAGGATAAAGAGGGAATGTTGAGGCAAAAACTCAGAAGAGGTTGCAAATACTTGGGCAAGGAGGGAAAATGGATTTGGGAATAGTTTCACTGTTCTGATGCTTGATGTGGAAATGGGACCCCAAGACCTCCTTTTATATGAAAAAATTATAGTTAGTCGGTTTGGGGATGGGCTAAAATGGGTGAATTGGTTGGGAAACCCTCAATAGCTCATAAACTACGTCGAATTCCTTGCAACTTTTTATTTTTTGCAAATTTTAGAGGTAAACACAGGTTGTTTAGTATGCATATAGAATATGTACGTGGGTTTTCTAGCATGAAGCAAGTGTATAAATGCAGGAATTAGTACAACAGGGAGCGTACGTGCTCCAAAAAATAGTTTTTTAAATAGAGTTCCTCAACAGTGATTTGGAAAATTATGCAAGTAGAAAGGCCAATGCCATGTATGCATAGGTAAATAATTTTAGGGATATAACACCTCTAGCCACTAACCTTTCCTTGTATTTATCTATGCCTCCATCGAGTGGATGTTTGATCTTGTAGACCCATTTTTAAGTTACCACTGATTTTTCCTTGGGTCTAGGCACAATTTCCCATACATCATTTTTCATGATAGACTGGTATTCTTATTTCATGGCTTCTCTCCACTGTTTATTTTCAACTGCTTCTTCAAATGTGGTGGGTTCTTCATTTATAAGTTGTTTCATACATGATGCATAGCTGGAGAATCTTTTGGGATTCTTTCTTTATTTGAAAGTACCACTTGCAGCTTCGAGTCTTTCTGCTTCTTGTAGAGTAGCTTCAAGCCAAGATGGATGTTTTCTAGTTTTAGGTATGTTGACCGAATCAATAGGTCTGCATGGTTGTACTGGATGATCATTTTTTTCTGGTTCTTCATTCTATCTTTCTGTAAAATCGGTTATTTATTCTTTAGGATCTTCATATTCATCTTCCATGGAGTCTTCTATAGACTTATTGAAATTCAACCTCTCCTATAAAGTTACATCTCTGTTGACTTCAATCTTATTTTTTTCTAGAATATAGATTTTGTAGGCTTTGGAGGTTTCACTATATCCAACAAATATGCCTTTCCTTCCCGAGGGTTCTATTTTCTTCCTTTTTTCCTTGGCAACATGAATGTAAACAGGACAACCAAATATTTTTAAGTGTCCAACACTAGGTTTATTTCCTGAAAAGGCTTCTTCTGGAGTTATATTCTTCAATATGCGATGGGGAATTCTATTCTGAACATATATTGTTGTCATGGCTACTTCTCCCCATAGGAACATGGATAGACTTTGATCATTCATTAATGCCTTCATGGTTTCTTCAATGGATCTATTCTTCTTTTCTTTTACAACATTTTGTTGGGTATTATGAGGAACGGTTAGCTCCTTCCTAATCCCTGTTGATTTACAAAAGGAAACAAATTCTGTGGATGTGTATTCTCCTCCATTATATGTTCTCAAACTATTGGTTTTCTTACTTTTGAGGTTTTCTATTTCTGCCTTGAATTCCTGAAACTTGCTGAAAACTTCATTCTTTTTCTTCAAGATATATAACGAAGTCTTTCTTGAGTAATCATCTATGAAGGTTGCATAATAAAGAGAACCTCCTAGAGATTTTACTAGCATCGGAACGCAAACATCTGAATGTATTAGATATAGGATTTCCTTGGCTCTATTATTGCTACTTGAGAATGGCTTCTTAACATTTTTACCAAGTGCACATCCTCTGCAAATTCCTTCATGTACAGATTGTAGTTATGGTATTCCTTCAACCATTTTCTTAAGGAAAGGTAATTCTTGATAGTTAAGATGAGCATACCTTCTATGCCAAAGTTCACTGCGATTTACTTCATCATGTACAAGAGCTTCACCATTTTGTTCTAGTGGTATGTATAACTTTCCTACACGAGTTCCAATATCTCTAGCATTCTCTATGTTGGAATGTCTATACCAAGATAGTACTTCACCATCTACAAAGGCTATTCTATTTCCTTTCTCTTCTAAGCAAGATATAGATACAAGATTATTTTCTAAAGTAGGTACATATAAGACATTACTCAAATGAACATTGTTACCTGATTCCAATTTGATGGAGGCTTGACCAATTCCTTTGACTAGATAGGTGTTCTTGTCTCCAAGTTCTACTTTGTGAGATGTCTTCTTTTCATTCAGATTAGATAGACTGACCTCGTCTCCTATCATATGCCTGGAATATCCACTGTCAATTATTCACATGTTGTCTTCAAGGGATCCTGCAAGAGCTTAATAGTGTATACAATTTACCTTTTTATTCATAATTTATGTTGACTGATAGTTGGTCAACCTTTGACTTTGATTGGTCAAACATTGACTTTGACCCAAAATCTCAACCTTGACAATTTTTTCCTTCTGAGAGTGATAATAGGTGTGTTGGAATAAGGTACAATATCATTTCCTTGGTCAAAACGTTCCCTCATAAGGTGTCGACCAAAAGGTGTAGGTTTTTGCAGCTGCACCTGCTAGAAACTATAGCGGCAATGCGTCAGTAACTACACCTACTAGAATTCCTAGCGACAGTTCTTCAATGAGCTTTATAACGTATGGATTATCTTCCTTACAATGGTTATACTAACTGAAGGAGGTGTGGGCCCATAACCTAACAGGATATAAGAGATGAGCTCATTTTCACCATACACAATATAGCAATAATTTCACCCAACCATAGGCACAGACGCCACCCACAAGCACCGCCACCCACGAGCACCTTTAAACTTGACAAACATAATGATTCTGGAAGCCAACCAAGGTATATTACCTCTCTCCAAGGTTAGCATACCAAACAAAAATAGCTAAAGAGCAAGTAGAAATTCCAAACCATAACCTAATACTAAGTCACTACTGCCACATTTGCAGTTCTCCACCAGTCATGCGCACCTCTAGTCCTTATGCAGTTGTGAGTGAGTGAGTCCAAAATGATCTCTAGTGCCCTCTATTTATATTGCTCCAACTCACTTAACTGGACCAAATTCTTTTTCTGGAGACTAATAACTCAATATTAATTAATCTCTTGAGCTGACTTATCTTCTACAGTTATTATCCAATGTTTTAGGGTTTCTCTTTCTTCCCAGAATATTCTAGTCTCGTCAAGGTTACACATAGAGGTTAATACCTCCCACAACTACCATAATATCAACATTGGTTTGACAATCTTGGATTTGAGCTAAACTATATGTCAAGTAAGATTCGTAAGTCAAAGATAATTAAAGGTTGGGTTTAAAAGAATGACAAGTAGTTGGAGGATAGAGATCGAAAAATTTAATCGTCGGAATTTGGAGCTTTGGAAGCTTAAAAGTGAAGATCCCCTTGTATATTGACTACAATGGGCAGTTGTCTATCTAGGTACCATTTTGAAAGGCAAGTCAAGGGAAGAATGGGAGAAACTCAAAAGCAGGGCAAGGAGTACGATTTGACTATGCCTCATAGATTCAGTGTTGTTTAATGTCTCATGTGAAGACTCGGCCAAGAAACTGTGGGAAAAGTGGGCAATCTTGTACTAGTCGAAATCCCTATTAATTAAGTTGTTCCTTAGAAAGAAACTATATCTTCTTAGGATGAGTGATGGTAGTTCAGTAATTGATCATTTAAATGTGTCCAATAAAATCATAAGTTGGTTATCGTCTATAGATATCAAAATCACTAAGGAGGAGAAATGTATTATCCTATTATGTACTTTTCTAGACTCGTGGGATAGCTTAGTTGTGGATTTAGGGAGTAATTCAACCAAATTAGCACTAGAAGGCATGGTTGCATATCTACTCTCAGAAGAAATGAGAAGGAATAACATGGAAGGATCGACCAAAGATGATTTAGTGGTGAGAGGTTGACCTCATGACAGAGATAAAGAAACATTATCTGGTAGAAAGTCTAAGTCAAAGCATAGATCTAAATCCCATGTTTATTCAATGAGAAAATGTTGGAAACGTGATAAAGTTGGGAATTATAAAAGGGACTACAAGTCAAAGGAAATGGACGTCATTATAGGATCCGATGAGAAGAATTCGACTGAGAGAAAGAATACTTTAGATAAAGGAGGCTATGTGTACCAAGTGTTGATTAGTATATAGTCATATTAAGATGTTTGGTTGATCGACTTTGGAGCATCCTATCATATGACACCACATAGAGGATGGTTGTGTGAATATTAATTATATGAAGGAGGATATGTGTTCTTGGGGGACAACTCGAAAACCAAAATTGTTGAATGGGGGAGAATCTGATTGATATTACATAATGGGGGGACTAGAACCCTTCCATGTGTGCTACATATTCTATGTTTGGAAAAAAACCTGATACCTGTCAAGAAGATGAGTGATGAAGGAGTGCACACTATATTTCAAAAGGATACATGAAAAATGGTCAGAGGTGTGATGGTCTTAATTAAAAGAGTTTAAATTGGAACCATATACAAGTTATTAGGATATGTTAACTTGACTAGATGCAACAACATCATTGTTCCTAAATTTAATGCGACTCGACTCATCTCGGTCTAATATGATTCTAGCTGAATCGACAAGTCTTCACCAAATTGACCCAACCATGCCATGGTAGATGAGGATGGGATATTCAGGTGAGGTTTCCATCTAGAGAGACAAGGGAAATTAGGATTATAGAATTGGTTCATAGTGATTTGTTTGGCCCTAAAACAATGCCTTCACTTGGTGGATCCTTGTATTATGTCTCCTTCATAGATTACTTTTCCAAGAAGACATGGATATATTTCATGAGGAAGAAATAATAGGTTTTTGAGAAATTGAATGAATTTAAATCTCTTCTGGAAAACTAGACAGATAAGAAGATAAAGGCATTGATAACTGATAATGGTGGTGAATTCTCTGGAAAGGATTTTGAGCAGTTCTCGAAGAAGTGTGGCATAACATGCAAAAATACCACACCATATACCCCACAACAAAATGAAGTTGTTGAAAGAATGAATAGAAAATTGACGAACAAGGCAAGGATCATGCTTAATGGTGTTGTGCTCGCACAAGAATTCTGGGTAGAGGTAGTGGACACTACAAAATATCTAGTGATCAATATGTCTCCTTCGTCGGCGTTAGTCAACTCAACTCCACAAGAGATATGTTCTGGTAAGAAGACTTTTCTTTCACATCTCAAAGTATTCGGTTGTGATGAATTTTTTCATGTTCCCATGGAAAAGAGTAGCAAGTTGGACAATAAGGTAGTAAAATGTCTTTTCATTGGATACGAAGAAGGAATGAAAGGATGTAAACTATGGGATATTGCATCAAGGAAAAAAATGTACAATCGAAATGTGATCTTCAGATAATTCAGAGGGAATTCTGAGTCTAAAGTGGTTCAAACAAAGAAAAATCAAAAGAAGGTAAGGTTTGAGTTGAGGAACTAAGGAAATGATTCAGATGAGTCGACTAAATAAGGTGAAGACGTGGAAAAAATGACCCTAGTTGTAAAGAGGACTGAACGAGTAAGAAAACCAGTTGAAAGGTATAGTCCACCCAACTTATATTATGCATTTGTGTTAACTACCACTAATGACGAGCCCAAGTCAGTTAGGGTGGCACTTGACTCGGTAGAGGGTAAACTATAGAAGGAAACCATGGTCGAAGAAATGGAATCCTTGTATACGAATGAGACATGCGATTTGGTTGAATTACCTAGTGGAAGAAAGCTTGTCGGTATAAAGTGGGTATTCAATAAAAGATGAATGCAACAGGTCAAGTCAAGAAATTCAAATCTCGACTGCTAGTGAAAGGATATTCCCAAGTGAAGGAGTGAACTTCCGTGATATTTTTTCCCTTGTTGCAAAATTAACTTCCATTAGAGTACTAATATCTATGGCTGCAACATTTGACCTTGAAATAGAGAAAATGGATGTGAAGACAATGTTCCTATATGGGATGTGGAAGAAGAAATCTACATGAAATAGCATGAAGGACTTGTAGTAAGGGGAAAGAATGAGGTAGTGTGAAAATTGAAAATATCCCTTTATGGTCTGTTATCATGTAATTTGAAATTTGATAGAACAAAAGGTTAAAGGAGAGAAAATTTGGGTAACGGGAGACTATCCTATCATTGTCACCTCAATAGGATGTATCTTTCTAGTTAGGGTGATAGGCCTAGGGGAGACGTCCCTGGTGACCTGGGGGTTTGAAAAGGCAAAGTCAAAGTGGCTAGATAAGATCCCCTCTCACAAATCACCACCGATTAGAATGTATGGTTTTATAACCAAATGAAAATATAATATGTCAAGTGTACTTGCCCGTAACAAAGCAACAAGAAAACTAGATATATTTGCATGGACTTTCTTGGTAAAATCAATTTGTTGAATATGATGAAGTAAACAGAAAATTTATAAAAACAATATTTATAGAGCAATAATTCACGTTAAATGCCTTGAAAATAGATTCAAAATGACTAAGAATCATTAACCATTTAAATCATAATACTACCATTTGATAGAAACAAATAAGACAAGGTATAAATCATCCTTTTCAATTACTTTTATAAGCTTTTAATGTTGCATCTAATGGTTGTAGCTTACTTTAGTAACTACAACAATATTGTTAGTAGGTTAGGCTATTATAGGGTTATAAAGTGTTAGTAGGCTTCTCAAAGAGTAGGTTTTGAAGGTTGTGTTGATCAATTACTCAGGGGAGGACTTGTACTAGTGATTTTAGGGTGAATNCTGCAACATTTGACCTTGAAATAGAGAAAATGGATGTGAAGACAATGTTCCTATATGGGATGTGGAAGAAGAAATCTACATGAAATAGCATGAAGGACTTGTAGTAAGGGGAAAGAATGAGGTAGTGTGAAAATTGAAAATATCCCTTTATGGTCTGTTATCATGTAATTTGAAATTTGATAGAACAAAAGGTTAAAGGAGAGAAAATTTGGGTAACGGGAGACTATCCTATCATTGTCACCTCAATAGGATGTATCTTTCTAGTTAGGGTGATAGGCCTAGGGGAGACGTCCCTGGTGACCTGGGGGTTTGAAAAGGCAAAGTCAAAGTGGCTAGATAAGATCCCCTCTCACAAATCACCACCGATTAGAATGTATGGTTTTATAACCAAATGAAAATATAATATGTCAAGTGTACTTGCCCGTAACAAAGCAACAAGAAAACTAGATATATTTGCATGGACTTTCTTGGTAAAATCAATTTGTTGAATATGATGAAGTAAACAGAAAATTTATAAAAACAATATTTATAGAGCAATAATTCACGTTAAATGCCTTGAAAATAGATTCAAAATGACTAAGAATCATTAACCATTTAAATCATAATACTACCATTTGATAGAAACAAATAAGACAAGGTATAAATCATCCTTTTCAATTACTTTTATAAGCTTTTAATGTTGCATCTAATGGTTGTAGCTTACTTTAGTAACTACAACAATATTGTTAGTAGGTTAGGCTATTATAGGGTTATAAAGTGTTAGTAGGCTTCTCAAAGAGTAGGTTTTGAAGGTTGTGTTGATCAATTACTCAGGGGAGGACTTGTACTAGTGATTTTAGGGTGAATGGAGTCAATAATGAAGCGGAAAATGTTGAAGAAAAATGATAATGGAGAGTCAAAGACAAGAGAGAATGATAAATTGGAGTGTTGGTAAGCCAAGGCTCCAATTATCAAACCCTAGGGGAAACTATCTAGTTTAGGGATGATTTTAAGGATGGAAATTTATTTTAAAATGTAGAAACCTTGGCGAATATTACTAATCCTTCATATGCCAACTATAAATGTTTGGAAATATTTTTATAAAAATATTCAAATTTATAAAGATTTTATATAGTTTGTATAAAATTTTGGCGATTTTGTAAGGTAAAATAATTTTATCTTTTATAATTTGGGCGAATAATTTTTAGAATAGCGAATCTTGTTTTTGGAAAAACCATGGAAAATTAGCCCATGAGCGAAATCTAGCCCCTAAAATCATCCATGCTAGCTACTAAGGTGTAGGTAACCCTAGGCCTTAGTAGATTTCCTCCCTCTATAACTCAATGATGAAGTAAAATCGGCTAAGATCAAGAAATGGACAATAAGGTGTTGCAATGGCAAGGACTTAGCTCAATGCTTCAAGAAAAATGGCCTTTTGACAATATCTAGTAGGTGAAAGATTTTGAAGCTAGGAAAATAGCATGTGCTAGTCTTCCTAGGATTTAATCAAGCAATTTCATAATCTTGAGTGTAAATGTAAGATAAATACAACGATAACGATTCAATTAAGAATAATTGCAAAAAAATCACTTACATACATAAAGAATAATCAAGAAAATCCCTAATTGAACACATCCACCAAGAAGCTCGCCAAAATACACCAAATTTAGCCTCCTTCAACAAGTTCACCTAAAATTTCAGCCAGGAAACCCTAAGGAGGGTGCAAATTTCAGTCCTCACAAGTGTGAGTGAAAAATGATGAAAAATAAGAGGGATTTTCCCCTTATTTATACAATACTAATTACCAAAATTAGGTCAAAATGGTCAACATGGCCAGTTACAAATAATATCAAGTTTTTACATTAAATTTCATAATTAAACCCTAAAACAAGTTTCTAATGTGATTTCATGCCCTTTTAGGGTGAATTTAGGCCATTTTTGGTCATGAAACCCCCTTTACTCGTACAAGTGCTCAAAGACATTATGATAATCTGCAAGCCAAGTTTGGAGGAGATGCTAGGATGCCTTATTGGGCTAATGCTCATTGGATGTGGGATGTTCCTGGGAGAAGTCAAATCCAGGCCATGTGAGTGGATGAGGTGGCAAGGGATGTCTGGGCAATGGGTGCAGTGATGGCAGGGAAATGCATAGCTTCCCTATGGGTGCCTCTGAATAGGTTGAGTTGCACCTTGTCATGGATGCAAATGTTTCCAAGCCCATTCATGATTTTTATCTTTTATTCTTATTGTTTTTTCTTTCAAGAGGCTAGTTAGGGGACACTGCCCTGGCATGGTGACCAATGGTGGAAATGTTACCCACAAGCATTTCACGGAAATGAGAAGGTTGGCCCATGATGAGACCTGCTTTCTCTTGGATACGCCACCAAGAGCCACTATCCTAGCGTGGTGACCAGTTGTCGGTAGTGTCATACCGCTACATGCCCATGGATCTAATAGGTTGGCTCGTGATGAGACCCCCTATCCTCTAACTAGGTCTTGATTTATTATTTTTCATGGTTCCCTATGTTTCATGTTGAGAATATTTTATTTCTTTCTCAAGGATCCTTGGGCGAAGCATCTCAAGCTTTCATTCTTCTGGATTTTATCTTTTTCCATCTACTTTCACCCTCTTGGCCTTTATCCCCTTCTTCCCACAAGGTAAGGTACAACCCTTAGATATTTGGCCAACCCAATGCTCGGACCAATGCAATGGGATGGATGAGTGGGAAAAAGATGAAAAGTGGTAAGTATGGTGGGAGAAGACGATGGCCTTTCATGAACCCCTCCAGTGGCAAGTAAAACCCTATGGGTACCAGCATACTAGGGCATCCTTTCATTCCCCCCGGGTGTGGTCAAGTGGAAAATCATACGGTCCAAGAATACATTAGAAGAAAAAAGAATTAAATGCACATATTCAAATGTTTTGAGGATCAGAGTGACACATACCATGATACCCAGACTCATTACCTCATGGAGCAAGACCCATTTCTGCTGCAAGACCAGGCCGATGTGATGGATGTTGTTGTTGCTGACAAAGTGGAGGTGTTGAAGAATGAAAGGATGGGCCCTCCAAGGCCATGCTCAAGTCGATATGGCTCTCGGTACTCCATGTATAGGACCTGTGGGCCTCGAGACATAATCTCCTTAGTTATCCCTAGGCTAGGGGATAACATGGTCTAAAGTAATCACCAAGGATGTGGTATTAAAAGTTTGACACATACATCCTTATTTTTGGATTTGTGAGAATAAAATTTGATCACTGCATATATTTCAAGGAAGAAGGTGGGTGTTTCATATATGTAGCATTGTATGTCGACAACATGTTGTTGATCGAAAAAAACATGGACTCAATAAATGAGATGAAGAAATAGCTATCCTCCAAGTTCGACATGAAGGATCTTCATGCAACGAACTTCATTCTTGGAATGGAGATCAAAAGAGATAGAGAAGCTAGAAAGATATGGTTGAATCAGATGAACTGTATTGAGACAATATTGAAATGTTTCAACATCCAGGATTGCAAACCTGTAAAGTGTCAATTTTTATGGGAGTAAGGTTAACTATTGAGCAATTTCCAAAGACACATGAAGAAATAGAGTACATGGAAGGTGTTACCTATGAAAGTGTTGTTGGTATTCTAATGTATGTGATGGTATAAATGCAAATATACATTGCCCATGAAGTGGGATTGTTAAGCAGATACATGTAAACACTTGGAAAGGATCACTAGACAATTGTTAAGAGAGTATTCAAGTATTGGTGTGGAAAACAATATTATGATATATGCTACCAAGGAAAACCTGGAGATGAAAGTGACGTAGATGTACATGGATTTGTCGATGCCAACTGGGCTAGAGATCTAGATTGATGAAGTTCGACCAGTGGATATGTGTTCAAGCTGTTCGCTGGAGGAATCAGTTGGATGAGTACGCGACAGGCGGTCGTATCCTTGTCAAGAATAGAAGATGAATACATGGCAGCCACTCATGTAAGAAAAGATGTAGTATGGCTGCAACGACTTTGTTCAAGAATCGATTTTGAGTAGAGAGCTATGAAGATAAATTGTGAGAGTCAATGTGCAATATTTCCGGAAAAGAACTTGGCTTATCAATCCAAGACTAAGCATATTGATGTACAATAACATTTCATAAGGGACATGGTGGAAAAAAACAAGGTGTTGTTGGAGAAAGTAGACACATTGGAAAACATAGTGATCCAGGTGGATATCGGTGGCCACCCACCTCTTCCAACTGAATCACATACAATTTTCATCTTGGCATTTGTTTCCAACTTTTCAGGTCCTAAAATTCTTAGGCTATCTGAGGCACTAAACAACATTTTTTGGGCTCACCACAATCACATTGTGTATGGATTTAGAGTGTGGTGATAAAATGTGTAGTCCTTGAATAGACCTTTCCAATGGTCTATCGTGTGCCTAAAATGAATATTGTATGCAAAAGTTACAACCCCAAAAAGTTGATATACCAACTTACCCCATCGAGACCCACGTAATGTTTGGCGCTTCATCTTCTAGGGTTAGGTTTTTGGATGTCTAGGGTTTTCTGATTACTTCTTGATGCTAAAAAGGCCTATATGCCTCATTGTAATGTGCTCAGGCGAATTTGTGTAGCCGCCACATATTCTCATAGATTAGCTACCACCATTCGAGAAAAAATGTTTCATTCTGCATTTTACACTTTCAGCAGGTTTATTTATTGAATAGCAGTTAAGTTTCACTTTATCTTTGTTATTGTTCACTTTATCTCTATGTTAATGTTATAGATCTATGTTTCATTTCGTTCCACTCATAAATGTAGATCAATGGTATCAGAGCGGTCTTGTCTTCATTTGTTTCTCTGTACATGTCCCCAACAAGGTTAGGGTATAAGCAGTTGGGACTCGAACTAGTTGAGCCTTTGCAAGATTGACCTCGTCAAACCCAAGGACCTCCCATGGGAGAAGAAAATAGAGCCAATGGGGTAGGATATCCATTTAAACAATTTCTCAAGGAATCCCTCGCCTGATAGAGGAATGATATGATGGACAATTTTTCACAAATCCTTCAACGACTACCAATAGGTGATGCATCTTCCTCGAGCGTAGGCACTATGCCCTTCAAGGTACAAATCAATTTTGATATTCCTATATTTGAAGGTAAAATAGATGCAGATGTTGTAGAAAAATGGTTAAACCTTCTAAAAGAGTATTTTTTTGTCCATAACTTTTCTGATAGAGAAAAGATTACATTTGCACTCCTTAAGGTCGTCCCATATGTTAAAGATTGTTGGGAGACTTTCTTTAAGAAAAAGGAAACTTAAGAATCTAAATTATTTGTAGTCGTACCCACTTGGGGTTCTTTCAGGCATGATATTAAGGAATAATACTACCATGTTGGAAGTTATGACGACTTATATACACGTTGGATCACACTGCGGCAGGAAAGGGACCAAACAATGCCAGATTTCATCAATGTATTCCATACCTTGCTCACAAAGTTGGGTATCAAATACTCTGAGCGGCATATGGTGCTCAAGAATCGTGGAGGTCTGCATAGATACATCTAGAAAGAAATGGAGTTTCTAAACATCTCATTCTTGGGTGCATCCTATTGATATGCTGTCAAAATCGAGAAAAATATTAGACGCAAGATGCGATAGTTTGGGTCTATGAACCCCTCATAACATAAGCAAGGAAAAGGAATCCCCAACCCACATAAAAAATGACAAAGCAAGGATAAACAACCTCAGGACAACCAGTATAATCCGCAAACAAAGAAGGACAATGGGAAGACAAAGAAATATACTAGGAAGTGGTGTGAGCTCCATAAGAGCCCCTGTCATAACATCGATGAGTGTTTCTCAAAGAAATTATTGGTGGTCGAGGTGAAAACCTCTAAATCAGATGTGGGTTCGAACCACAAAAAGGGAGGTTGATCATTGCCACAGAACCTAGTTCCATCGTTTCTAGCACCAAAACCTAGCCTAGTGAACCTAAGGAACCAAAGGAAGGTGAGCGCCTATTTCATTCACAGATGTGGGTGAAGGGTACTCCATTGCACGTCATCATTGATAGTGGTATCCAGAAGAACCTCATCTCAGCAAAGGTCAAAAATTGGTTGGCTCTACCGAAAACACCGAACCCATAGTCATACACCATCGGATGGCTCTTCCAAGGGTGTGATCTTTGTGTCAGCCAACAATGTTGTCTTCCCTACATCATAAAGCCTTTCAAAGATGAGGTATGGTGTGATGTCAGCCCCCTTGAATTTTGTGATGTTCTTCTGGGCCAACCTTATTTATGGAAATGCCATGTTGTATATGAGTCTAGGCCTCATAGTGCTATTAGTAATTTGGAAAGGGAATTGTACAAGATACCTGAGGTAGCCCCAACTAATTTCATTTCTTTTATTTATGCCAAGCAATGCAGGAAGGTCATCTCTCAAACCAGGAAGTTTGTCTTATTTGTGATTCTCTCTTAAAGTGAGAAGAAGGTTGCAGCCACATCCATGGCCTCCACAACAGGTCTCTCCATGCAGCTGAAGCAAGTGGATAAGGTTGTGGAAGAATACAAAGACATCTTCTCCTCACCCACTGGGGTACCTCTGCACTTTCAAGTCATGTATTCAAACGATATGACCCTCAGTGCACTGCTACCCAATGGGCCAGTCTATTGCTACTCTTTTTCATAAAATGAGGAAATCAAGTGCCAAATCCAAGAGATACTCGAAAAGGGGCACATCTGACAAATCTCATCACCTTGTGGAAGCCCAATCGTGCTTGTGCATAATAAAGACGAGACCTGGAAACTCTACATTGATTACCTAGCCCTAAATCATATCATTGTCAGGAATCGATACCCAATTCCCTTAATTGATGATATCTATGACCAGCTCAAGAGGGACAAATACTTCAATAAGGTTGATCTGAAGTATGGCTACCAATAGTTCCTAATAGAGCATACCGATGTATGGAAGACTACCTTCAAGTCCAAAGAAGGTATTTTTGAATGGTTGGTTGTGCCCTTTGAATCGACAAATGCCCCAATAACTTTCATGAGGATGATAGACGATATCTTGCATCCTTTCACCAATTATTTTATGGTGGTGTATTTTGATGGCATCCTCATCTTCAGCAAGAGTTGGGAAAAACACTTGCAAACATATTCAGCAGGTTCTGCACACTCTACGACAACACAAGCTATATACAAATTTGGAAAAATGCTCCTTCGGCATGAACAGGGTCCAGTACCTAGGATACAGTTTTTATGAGCATGGGATGCATGTTGATCCAACCAAGATCCAAGTCATTTGTGATTGTCCAGCCCCGACCACACTCACTGAGCTTTGAAGATTCTTAGGCCTTGCCAATTTCTATCACAGGTTCCTGTTGGGATTCTCCCATATTGTATGGGCCCTTAGCCAAGTGACCAGGGGTGGTGACAAGGAATAATTTGTGTGGGGTCAATAGAAACAAAAAGAGTTTGATGATTTGAAGCAGCGCTTATGCTCATAGCTGGTGCTCTCATTACCTGAACTACAACATCCTTTTGAGATTGAGACAAATTCTTCAGACTATGCTATGGGCGCAGTTCTCACTCAGCATAGACATCCTGTGGCCTATCATAGTGAGCCACTATCAGATACCGTATGTAAGTACCCCACTTATGACAAAGAAATGCACTCCATTATACAAGCCCGCTACCAATGGAGGCATTACATTCTCAAGAAGGAGACAATCATCCACACTTATCATAATCATGTGTAGTTCATGCAGAGACAAGGAAAATTGCAGAATGACCGCCATCAGAAGTGGTCTACATACTTTCAACAATTCCCTCTCAAGATCAAGTATAAGACATGGAGAACCAACTGCGTTGTTGACTGCCTCATTTGATCTCCAATTGAAACACTAACCATGATGTTACACTCCTATGGACATGAGACCTCTAGATGGCCCCAACTCTATGAGAGAGATCCTGACTTCGCCACTACCTAGCATATGTTGGGCACAAACATAGTTTCCACTGATTTCCATATTCCTGACGAGTTGTTGTGTCATCTGGGCCATATCTACGTCTCATCAAGAGAGTGAGAAAGCGAAGTTGATTTGGGAATCTCACTATTGTCAAGTGGAAGGACACTTCAGCGTAGAAACGATAGTGGTAGTTTTGCAAAAACATTTATGTTGGTCGAAACTTTGAGAGGATGCCAACAAGTATATTAGGTCCTGCACGGCTTGTGCCATTGCCAAACCAACCATTAAAAAAAAAGGCATGTACACCCCTATACCTACTCACGACATGCCATGGGAATCCATCTCGACGGACTACATGTCATGCCTTCCTTCAACCAAGCAGGGAAATCACTGTGTTTTGGTGGTTGTTGATCGATTTTCCAAGATGATGATTTTGGTCGCTTGCAAGAAGAGCATCATAGCAGA
Organism: Picea sitchensis; assembly: GCA_010110895.2. Classification (NCBI taxonomy): domain Eukaryota; kingdom Viridiplantae; phylum Streptophyta; class Pinopsida; order Pinales; family Pinaceae; genus Picea; species Picea sitchensis. The sequence continues at coordinate 38,413 of SNQJ01S0040387.1, forward strand.
TGCCACTTCCAAGCTCTTCTTCGAATGAGTGTGGATACATTTTGGGATACTGAAAACCATCATCTCATATCGAAAAATTCATTTCCTCGTCACATTCTGATCGAGACTCTGGTCATGGTTGAACACCACGCTCACCAAATCCATTTCCTTCCACCCCCAAATAGATGACCAAACTAAGGTCTTCAACATGATGATCGTGCATATCTAACACATGTACAATTACAAGAATCTGTGCACATGGGATGAGATTCTTTCTTATGTTCGACATAGGTACAACAGATCCATACATATCTCTATCGACCTTAAACCCTTTTAGGTGGGCCTAGGATTTCAACCATTGGGCCCCATGGATGTTTCACTACCCCTTGAGTCCACTACAAAGCCACTTGGTTCATTGAATGAATCCAACACATTTGCCAATAGGTTCAGGATATTTTACAAAAATCCAATGCCAAGTACAAGAAGTGCCATTGTCAACACTAGGTGCTATGCAAGTTTCAGTTGGGAGATAAATTTTGGTTGCACTTGCAAAAATAATTCCTTATAGGACCCCATCGGAAGCTTCATCCACTCTACTATGGACCTTACACCATCACCAAGGCTATGGGTGACAATGATTTTGAGCTCAGCATTCCCCCCTTCCTTGGATTTCACCCATTGTTTAATGGGGACCTCCTTCGGCCATACTTTCCACCATTATTGGACACCTAAGAGATAGAAGAACAATTGACACCAGCATAGCTTAACCCTGACTACATGAAACAAGCATCCACTGATCATATCATGGAAAAACAGGTTAAGGGGAATTGCCAATAGATGCTTCAACATTATTGTGTTGTCAAAGTGGAGAAGCTCCTACACCAAGGCAAGTGGCTCACCTGGGGCCAAATTCATCATAAATTTCCTCATCTAATAGGGGAACTCAACGAAATGGAGACTATTTATTTATAAGGGGGGAGGATCGATCTAGGTGGATATCAATGACCACCCATCTTTTCCAACTAGCTCACATATAGTTTTCATCTTGACAGTATTTTTCTAGCTTTTCGAGTCCTAAACTTTTGGGGCCATTTTGAGTCCCTAAATAGTGTTTTTTGGGCTCACCACAATCACACTATAATCAAAGTCAAAGTGTGATGACAAAATGTGTAGTCCTCGGATAGACCTTTCCAACGAACTATCATGTGCCTAAAACAAAGATCGTGTACAAAAGTTACGACCCCGAGAAGTTAATGTACCAACTTACCCCATCAGGGCCCACGTGAATTTTGGCGCTTCATCTCATAGGGTTAGGTTTTTGGATGTCTAGGTTTTTTTATTACTTCTTGATGCTAAAAAGGTCTAGATTCATGATTGTAATGTGCTCGGGAGAATGTATGTAGCCGCCACATCTCTTCTCAAAGATTAGTTACCACCATTTGAGCAAGATTGTTTCATTCTACATTTTATAGTTTCAACAAATTTATTTATTGAATAGAAGTTAAGTTTCATTTTATCTTTGTTATTGTTCATTGTATCTCCCCGTTATTATTATAGATCTTTGTTTCATTTTGTTTCACTCATAAATCCATATCACATAGAAGAATCTTTGACCAAGTCTATGACTGTTATGAAGTTCTCTTGGTGCATATAGGTAATCGACATTGTTTCCCTTGGTTTGTGAACAAAATTTCAGGAAACTCTTGGTTCAACAAATAAGAGAAGTACAAGTGAGAGAATGTTGGGTTGTTATATTCTTTGTAGTGAAATTATAGTCGAAGTGGATCAACTGGGAGTGAAATTCGAAGGTCAAAGCATTCAACCGAGCAAATTCGAATTTGAATTAATTGACAACAAGTTGAAGAGGTCAACTGACAAGAGGTCGTCAAGCGGTAGTGTGGAAACCGACTGAAGATCGAATGAAGTTCGACTAGTAGTCGATTGTATTAGAATTCTGAAATTTGTGGGAATTGTAGCCAATTATCTGCATGGATCTGTAACCATCTTTGGCACCTTTCTTTAGGGTTTTTCCTATTATACTCCTATAAATAAGGTCTGTTGTATTCGTATTAAGTTTATCTCATGATAATATTTAGCAGTAGGTTTTTGGTCATGTAGATGTAAGACAAATTGACTACAAGAATGATCTTGTGAAAAGCAAGAGGGTATGATGTCATGTAATATTCTAGATATAAAAAAGTATGTAGAACATAAATAAATATCTAGAAATGGCATATGAACAACAATATAACGAGGAAAACACCATAATAATACCAAAATGATACCAGAATAGCACCAGAAAGAGAACTTTGATTACTGAAAGAAATGTTCACTTTCCTATTCGAGGGGGAAACCTCCAACATAGTAGAGATCTATTAAAATAATATCCAAGACAAAAGTTAGCATTCCCTCCACTCCTATTTATACTAAATATGTCTATCAAAATAACCATCTAGAGGCAGATCCTTCTAGAAGTGAAAGCTTCTATTAGGTCTTATTTGATTGGACTTATTATTACTTATTGCTAGGCCTTATTACCTTTATTACATGGAAATGTATTATTCTACCTATGTGAGGGGTTAGGTCCCTAACATTTCATCCCCCTTAAAAACAGACTTTTCCTCGAGGCTTGAGATGGGGAAATTGTTGCAGAATGGTAACTGGTTCCCAAGTGGCATCTTTCGGAGTTGTATATTTCCACTAGACTAACACTTCTTTGATGGTTCGTTGATGTAGGCGATGCTCACACTAGTCCAAAACTGCTCGTGGTTGTAGCCAAATGGAGCCTTCTTCATCAAACTAGGAAAGGTTGGTTTGAGTTTGGCACTTAGTTCCAATCACCTTCTTTAAGAGGGAAACATGAAAAACAAGATGAAGCTTAGAATGACTGGGCAAAGCTAACTGATAGGCCACCTATCCCACACGTTTAAGAATAGTATAAGGACCATAAAATTTGGGCTCCAGTTTCTGACAATGGTCAGTCTTGAGGGAATTTTTCTTATAAAGTTGCAGTCGAAGAAACACCTGATCAACTTCTGCAAATTGACGTTCAGAGTGAACTTGATCTGCTTGTCGCTTCATGTGATTCTAGGCCATGACCAAATTTTCATTGAGGGTACGGAGAATAGCCTCTCAAACTGTAAGTGTCTGGTCAACCTCTTGGACCTTCGAGACACCTAGAAAATATGAGAGAAATGAAGGTGGATTTTGTCCATATACCGCTTCAAAAGGAGTCATGCGAGTAGTTTTATGGTATGAAGTGTTGTATCACCATTTAGCTAGTGGTAGCCATTAAGCCCACTAATTTTGCCTTTCTGATGCAAAACACCTCAAATATGTTTCTAAACACTTGTTGACAACTTCTGTTTGACCACCAGTCTGGGGATGAAAAGTTGTGCTGAGATGCAATTGGGTGCCTTGTATCTTGAAAGTTCTTGCCAAAAATTGTTGGTGAAAGTTGGGTCGCGATCAGAAACAATAGAATGCGGCATGCCATGAAGATTGAAGACTTGATCCATGAAACGTTGAGCCATAATGGATGTTGTAAATGGGTGTTGAAGAGCACATAAATGATCATAATTGGAAATATGAACAACTACCACCATGATGACTAATTTATTTCCCAATTTAGGTAAGACTGCAATAAAATCAATAGATATATCTCGCCAAATAGCAGGTGGAATCGGAAGCAGTTGTAGTGTGCCAGGAGATTTGACTGTTTCGCCCTTTTTGCGTTGACACACATCACATTCAACCACAAAATTATGAACCTCTTGTTTCATAACATCCCAGTAAAAAGAACGTTTGACCCAGTAATAGGTTTTGGTAAACCCCGAGTGCCCACCTGTGGGTTTATCATGAAGCTCATAAAGTACCGTGGATTTAAGTTTTGATTGTTTACTTAAATACAAACAACCTTTGTATCGAACCTCATCATTGAGCCAAGAGTAGCCTCGGGAAACTGTAGAATTGGACTACAATTATTGTATCAGATGCAAACTTTTGGGATCATGTAGCCATTCCTGGCGAACATCTTGGAGCCAATCTGGTGAAATGAAGGAGAGAGAAAAAAGGGACCCTTCATCTTCATATTTTCTGGAAAGTGCATCAGCAACCACATTGTCTCTGCCTTTCTTGTAAATGATCTCATAATCATATCCAAATATATTAGTCACCCATTTTTGTTTCTCTGGGGAGGAAAGGTGTTTTTCCAGAAAATACTTGAGGCTTTGATGATCTATCTTAATTTGGAATCATTTCCCCAAGAGATAAGGGCACCAAATATCCATGGCATGCAGAATAGCCAACATTTCCTTTTCATAGATTTATTTGCCCAAATTTCGCTTGGACAATTGTTTGTTGGTAAAGGCCAAAGGCCGACCCTCTTGCATAAGGACATCGCCAAATCCTTTCCCGGAAGCATCACATTCTAGGACAAAGGTCTTTGTGAAATCAAGAAGGGCCAGGACTAGAGTGGTGCACATGGCCATCTTCAAGGTTTGAAAATCTTGAGCAGCTGCTGGAGTCCAAGTGAAAGAATTATTTTTAAGGAGTGCAGTGAGAGGTGCTGCAAGCTTTCCATAATTCTTAACAAACTTGAGATAATAACCTGTTAAACCCAAAAATTCACGCAAGCTTTTGAGAGTCTTTGCATGAGGCCAATATTGCATAGCTTCAATTGTTTTAGGACCCAACCTGACACCAGCTTTGCCAACAAGATGACCCAAGTACTTGACTTTCGAAGCACCAAAAGCACATTTAGATTGTTTGAGGAAACGTTTGTGTTGAGAGAGTATATGGAGAGCTCGATCCACATGAGAAATATGGGTTGTCCACGTTTTACTATAGATGACAATATCATCAAACAAAACTAAGACAAAATGATGGAGAAAAGGATGGAAGACATGATTCATTAGGCTTTGGAAAGTGGAGGGAGCATTACACAAGCCAAAGGGCATGAACAAAAACTCATAGTGGCCATGATGAGTTCTAAATGAAGTCTTAGGAATATCTACCTTTTTCATACGGATCTGATGGTAGCCAGAACGAAGATCAAGTTTAGTAAAGAATTGGGCACCACTCAATTCATCCAAGAGGTCACCAATGACAAGAATGGTGAATTTGTCTTTAATGGTGATTTTGTTGAGGGCGCGGAAGTAAGAACACATGTGCCAATAACCTTCTTTCTTAAGGAACATGACCACATGAGAAGAGTAGGGGCTTGTACTAGGGCAGATAACACCTGCGTTGATCAGTTCTTGAACAATTTTCTCAATCTCAATTTTTTGGGAAAAGGGGTGATGATAGGGAAAAATATTGGGAGGAAGGCTTCCTAGGACAAGGGGAATGGAATGATCATGAATACCATAATTGAATCATTATGTTTTTTGGTTCTAGGTAAACTTGTAATAAATTCCAGTGATATAGTCTCCCATTTCCATTCCGGCATGGGTAAGGGCTACAACAGGCTGGCTGGATGTTGTTGTTCGGCTTTCACCTGCGGACAATATTGACACTTAGCTAAGTATTCTACTATTTCACCCTTCATATTAGGCCAATAAAATAACTTCCTTAGTGTTGTTATCGTTTTACGGTATCCCAGATGACCATAATATGGTTTCTTGTGTACTTCACCCAAAACCGTTAACTTTAATTTCGCAGAATGTGGTATGTATATTTTGTTTTTAAATCGTCGTAGACCATTTCTGTCCAAACTTAGATATGTTTAGTCTGAATTTTTTGTATTATTCTGTAATTCTATCATTGTTTTAGTGTAATTTTCATCGTTATTACCTGCAACCTTTATCCTCTGCTCAAGATCGCTTTCTGCCTTGCTAATGTTTATTTCAAACACCCCATGAACTCTTCTGCTTAAGGCATCGACCACCTTGTTTTCCTTACCCTTGATATGTCTTACCTCAAAGTCAAATTCTATCATGAAGGCCATCCATCTTCCTTGCTTTGCATTAAGGTCTGGTTGACTAAACAAAAATTTCACACCGCTGTTATCAATCAACAATAGAAATTTCCTGCCCATTATATAGTGCCGCCACATTTTTAAGGCGTGTATTACCGTTGCCAACTCTAACTCACTAGTGACGTAGTTTCGTTCGTGCTCCTTTAGTTTTTGGGACTCACAAAAAAATTTGTGCCCTTCTTGAGTTAGGACACCACTTAGTCCTTCTTTACTCGCATCCACACAGACTGTGAAGTCCTTGCCCGGGTCTGCTACCTTTAAAATGGGTGTGCTTGTTATCCATTCCTTTAACTTATTAAAATTGTCCTGACATTTATGTTACCAGCTAAACTTGGTTCCCTTCTTTTGTAATGATGTGATAGGGTATGCAATCTTGGAAAACCCCTCTATAAATCTGTGATAATATCCGGTGATTCCCATGAATGACCAGATGTCTACTATGTCCTTAGGGATCAACCATTCCATGATGGCTCTTATTTTCTCAGGATCGAATGCAATACCTTATTCATATATTACATGTCCTAGGTACTCTATTTTCTTTCGATAAAAGTCGCACTTATCGAATTTGGCATACAGTTTGTGTTTTCTTAAATTTTGCAGAACTATCCTTAGGTGTTCTTCGTGTTCTTCTTATTTTTTATAATATACTAGGATATCGTCGATAAATACCAAAACAAACTTGTCCAAGTACTAACTGAAAATACTTTTCATTAAACACATAAATTTGGCTGGTGCGTTAGTGAGTCCAAACGGTATAACAACAAATTCGTAATGTCCATATCTCATTCTAAATGTTGTTTTAATTATGTCCTCGTCTTTTATTCTAACCTGGTGATAACCAAATCTTAAATCCAAATTAGAAAAAATATTTTCCCCACCCACTTGATCAAACAGATCATTGATCCTAGGTAAGGGGTACTTGTTTTTAACAGTCATTTTGTTTAATTGTCTGTAATCGATGCATAATCTCAGAGTTTTGTCTTTCTTTTTAACAAAAAGGACTGGTGCTCCCCATGGTGAAACACTCATTCTGATATATTCTTTGTCCAATAATTCCTGTAGTTGAATTTGTAATTCTGTTAATTTGAGTAAACTCATTCGGTAGGGTGCTTTAGATATAGGGGTTGAACCAGGCAGTAGGTCGATAGAAAAGTCTATTTCTATCCTTGGGTGTAATTCAGGTATCTCATCAAGAAACACATCTCTGAAATCATGCAAGACGACAAAATCCTCCAAGCTAGGCTTATTTTATTTTTCCAACAGATTTGTCACTTGGATGGCATAAATCTGACAACCCTTTCTCATGCACTTCTTAAATTGCATAGTTGAAATCTGCCTAATTGAGACTATTTTTTGTATACCTTGTATTGTTCTAACAACGTCATTTTCGTCTTTATACTTGAGTGATTTTTCATAGCAGTCTAAAACTTCTTTATGTCTTTCTAGCTAATCCATTCCAATAATTATGTCACAAGACCCTAATGGTAGAATGTTCAGATCTGTCTTTTTGTTTTGACCACCTAAACTGAACACACAGTCAGAAATAAAATTAGATACTTTTCTTTTTGTCCTCGTTGCAAGTTGTACTAGCCAGGATTTTGCATGTTTTGTTCTTTTAAGTTTATTTGAATCCACTACACTAGGAGCGAAATAATTTACTGTAGTTCCAAGATCAATTAAAACAGAAACATGAGTATTGTTAATTTTACCTTCAATTTCCACTACAGTGGATTGGAGGTCAACTTGTCGGCCATCAACGGCTGCATTGATCCAATGTAATCTTTTTCCCACATTTACCACTGTAGAGGCTTCCTGCAGGTTGTGAACTATAGTCCTGGCGGCTGAAGTCAAATGTGGATAGTTCCTCCTTAGGTGAGGTTCTCCACATTCCCAACATTTTAATGATTCCCGGGGGCTATCCCCAAACTTCTTTGTTCCCAGATTTACTGGTTTACCACTTCCTTTGGTGTTCTAGTTGTTGGAGTGAAACTCTTTCCTTAGAAAACTCTTTGTTGTGTTCCGGAAAGGGGCTAGTTGATATCCCTTCTTCCACTGGTTTATTCGGTCTTCTTTCTTGTTTTTCCAAGCCTTGGGAAATTCTGACTGTTGTTTGTATTGGTAGTAACACATTCAGGATTTCCTGAAAACTTCTCTCAAGGACTTGGGATTATAGATTTTGATTATTTCCTTATAGGACTGTGGTAAACAACTCAGGAACCGTTGGATTTTCACTTTTTCCTCCCCGATATAAGGCACAAACCTTAGTAATTCCAAGGATTTGTTTATCAGATCATCCATAGCCATTTGACTGAGTCATAGCTCATAAAATTCTTTGGTTTTTCTTTCATAGTAACTTTGAAATAAGTATTGTTTTAAATTGTTTCTTAAAATCTGACCATTCCATCTGTTTTTCCTTTAGGCCCTTGGCGAACTTCAGGTCTTGCCACCATATGCTAGCTTTTCCTTACAGATTATAGATGGCCATTCCGACCTTCATGTTGTTGGAATAGTTGTATATCTGGAAATACGTTTTTATGTATACTAACCATGCCTCAACTTCCTCCCCTGTTCTAGATTCCCTATCAAAGGTAGATGATTTGATTTTCTTAAACTCTCCCTCAAGATGGTCCACCTGTTTCCTTTTTCTTCCTGTTTTTGTTTTATCTTCTACTGAAGGTGTACCTTCGGAAGAACTGCCCTCTTTTTCTACTTCAGGACTAGAATTCTTTGAGACCCTTTTACTAACCTCCTCTTCCTGGTTATCGTCCTTTAGGATCTTCTTTATAACTATGCTTCGTAATAGAAAATCATTTATTTCCTGTTGTTCCTGTTGTGCCTTTTTCATTTTCTCATTGTCTGCTTTGAAACCTTGCAGTTCCACAATGAGATTTCTCATAGTTTCCAGAACTTCAGTAGGTGAACTTACGTCATTGTTCTGCCTCTATTCTTCAGGAGGCCTTTTCTCAGGATTATCCTCGAGTCTGATTTCAACTTCGTTCTGGGCTTCCATGATCACAACATAAATAAAGTGTTTTCTGTTTGTAACAGTAATTATTTTGTTAGTTTTTTTCATAACCAGAAATTATGTGCTTAAGTAAATATTTTGGCCCTGTTTAAGGTCCAAGTGTTGTAACCTTTTCTCTGATACCATATGTAATGATCCCCAAATTTACCAAAAAAAAAAAAAATACTAGGGACATTAACTCTCTTTCTTTGCGAATGACAAATTCAAAAGACGTAAGGACAAGTTAAAAGGGCAGATGTCATGTTCTATTCAACTCTGGCAAGGCTTATGTTTTCCCTACCTTGCTATCGTTATGAGGATTTTATTCCTGAAGCCACTCATGTTTATAGTAGTCATATGTATAACTAGGAATGGCCTTACCAATCTTAGCCTCTCAAATTCCTTGACATTTCTAACATGAAAGGAGGTGGTAACATTATTCCAAATGTCCTTACTTATTCCACAAACATATTAGCACTTATACTGCAGTTTATATTAATAATGCCTTCCATAATTCTCATTTCTAGGGTATGAGTATTTCAATTGGGCAATTTCCAAGGTCTCGACAACTTTCGCATTCCTTTATGGATAGTATTAATGTATATAAAAACATATACCAGGTCACACGAAATAAAGGGTTCTAGCATGCAATTTTATTCCCGTAACAAAGGTCAAGTCTCAGCCTTTACTCTGGATGCGACTTTAGGTTTAGTCTTAGTTTGGCCACTTATGAAGGATCAAACGAGTTTAGTTCTTGGTCTATATTAGCATTAACGGAGTTGGTCAGATATCATTGGGGTCCAAGGGTAACATCCCTCCTTTACGAGTTATGTAACGATAACTGACCAATCGTTATACCATAACTGAGACGAGAGCTTAAACTCGCTAGTTACGAATGTAAGGTTCTGAAATATCTCCCTCCTTTGCATTAACTCAGCACGAGAAACGGAAGTGGGATTGTGAGGGTCGCATTGAATCCTTCGTCTAGTCACTTAATGGTGGTCTGTGTAGGGTCCCTTCCGAGGCTTGTCATCTGGCCTTCATTTCTAGTGCAGAGTAGGCCACCTCCCAAAATTCAAATGGCAAGATACAGGTCATTAACTATTTTCTCACTTTGCTTCCCGAAGGGTCTAATTAGGTTTTGTTCCCTCCTTTCGGCTTTGTCACTCAGTGTAACTTATCCAGAGATGACTATGGAGAGTCGATCTTGTGTATATGTTGTGGAGAAAGTTCATCTTAGCAAAAATAAGAACGAATAACTGAAATGCTAACTGGTCTCCCTCCTCGAACCCAGTAAGGATACTTCTCTATTGTTTTTTTATAAAACCTTTCTGAAAAATCTCGATGTTCTGCCTTCTTGTTTCGACTTCAACAATCTTGCACGGGCATTTTATCATGGTTAACGTATATATATTTTTACTCATAGGGTTTTTTGTCATCCCTCTAATCTCTTTTATGGGTTTCCCCTATCTTTATGCATTGTGACCTGGTGTTGGGTCTCTGGGAGACTGTGCGGGAGTTCTAGTCCATAAAGTTGGCTTAGCAAGGTAAAACCCACACTAGGTGTTGCATGTTATACTCTGTTCAGGTGAAAGCAATTTCTTTTTGATAAGATATTATAACGTTTCTTTGTCTCTGTTGGGTATGGTTATACTGAGTTTTTCTTGGGAGTCCACCATTCTTTAGGTTCTTTCAAACCACTAGTTGATTCTTACGACTATAATTTCTTTTAAACGATTATTGTATTTTCCATTCTCTCTCTCTCTCTCTCTCTCTCTCTCTCTCTCTCT
>SNQJ01S0040387.1:52079-62471 GCA_010110895.2 Picea sitchensis
ATGTTTGTATTTGCCATTGTATCTTTTCTGTTCTTTTCTGAATATCAGTTTGTAGTAGATATTGTACAAGGTTAGAATTTACACGGGACCTGTTCCACAATATCTGCCAGGAGCTATTCCTCCTGAGCTTTATCAACTCTGATCCCTTCAGAGACTTTTACCCTCGTCTTTCTCCACAGGACCCGAACGGTCCTCGAACTGTCGAGTCCTTCTAATCCCGTGCACTCGCCTGCAACATAGATCTTCACTCCTTTAGCTCAGGATCACCACTGAGACTTCAATCTGACCTGCACTTCACCTGCAAGGTTCGAATAACCCAACACAATTCCGGTAGAGGAGAATAAGAGTTTAACTGTAGATCCCTCTCGACGCACTCTATGCGGAGGAATTCAACTGCACTCTATGCAGGAATCTCCTGGCTCGAACAGAGAAACAATTTGAAACTTATTCTCACCTCTCTCCCAGACTTCTAATCTGCCATGAAATTACATATGCAACATATACAATGAAGGCATAACAAGAAGCAATCATACAATAGCATAATATTAACAACACACAGAGAATAATCACAGCCATGGAATTGAATCAGAGCTTTCCTATTAATTCAATATCTGTACATGGGGATTCTTCACTAGTTCTCTGCTTTGCTCTCTCCTTTGCTCCTGAATGCTAATGCTGAATAATAATGTTACAATGTTACAAAGGAGGGTGCCTATATTCTGTTTTCCCTCTCGATAGCAAAACTGTCTAATCTACAGTTAATTCCTATCTACCAGCATTAAGGACTATTAAATGCCTTCCTATCTACAATACAATACAAGTGCGCTCTGCTATGAATGCCTTCCTTTAACCGACAATGCAACAATCTCCAAAGTAATTCAAAAATGTATGTGCTGGCATTGTCCCGCTGTCTTTTCTCTTTCCACGCGCTGGCTCGCTTGATGGGGTGTGGATGCTCCTGCATCACAAGTTCCAATCAATCATATGAGTAGGCTCATGAACATAATTCTTTAACAAACAGACATGAAATACATTATGAATTTTTAGATTGGCAAGAAGTGCAAGTTGGTATGCTACGGGTCCAATTCGAGCTAAGATATCGAAAGGGCCAAAAAACCTGAGTGCCAACTTGGCACAGTTCCCTAGTTTTAGTGAACATTTTTGGGCCTTGAATTTTAAATAGACGTGGTCTCCCACTTGAAATTCCATGTGTCTTCTTTTCAAGTCCGCGTAACTTTTATGTCTGTCCTGAGCCTCTTTTAAATTATGTTGTACTTTTCTTATCGTACTCTCCATTTCATGGAGCATTTCTAGTCCTACCATGAGTCTGTCGACTAGGTTATCCCAACTAATTGGAGTTGTACAGACTCTGTCATACAGTACTTCGAAGGGGATCATCTTAGCCAATGTTTGGTAACCATTATTGTATGCAAATTCCACCAAGTGTAGGTAGTCTTCCCACTTGCTTGGTTTTGTCCTTACGTACATGCGTAGCATATCTTCCACGATTTGGTTTGCTCATTTGATCTACCCATCCATTTGTGGATGGTAACTTGTGCTGAAATTCAAGTTTGTATTTAACCCTGCAAACAATTCTTTCCAAAAAGCAGATGTAAATTTTACATCTCTATCCGAAATCACCATTTTAGGAATACCATGTAGTCTAAAAATTTCTTTCATGAATATTTCAACGATGTTAATATCTTTAAAAGCAGACTTTACAGAAGTAAAGTGTGCATACTTACTAAGCTTATTGATTACCACCATAATTGAATCATTTTGTTTTTGGGTTCTAGGAAAACCTGTCATAAAGTCTAGCGATATAGTCTCCCATTTCCATTATGGCACGGGTAAGGGCTGCAACAGGTCGGCTGGATGTTGGTGTTCGTCTTTCACCTGCTGACAATCTTGACACTTAGATAAGTATTTTGTTGTTTCTCCCTTCATATTAGGCCAATAAAATAACTTCCTTAGTGTTGTTATCGTTTTCTGGTATCCCGGATGACCAGAATATGGTTTCTTGTGTACTTCGTGCAAAACCGTTAACTTTAATTCCGTCGAATATGGTATGTATATTCTGTTTTTAAATCATAGTAGACCATTTATGTCCAAACTCAGATCTGTTTGGTCTGAATTTTCTGAATTATTCTGTAATTATGCCACTGTTTTAGTGTAATTTTCATCGTTATTACCTGCAGCCTTTATCCTCTGCTCAAGATCGCTTTCTTCCCTGCTAATGTTTATTTCAAACAGCCCATGAACTCTTCTGCTTAAGTCATCAGCCACCTTGTTTTCCTTACCCTTGATATGTCTTACCTCAAAGTCAAATTCACTCAAGAAGGCCAGCCATCTTGCTTGCCTTGCGTTAAGGTCTGGTTGACTAAACAAAAAATTCACACCGTTGTTATCAGTCAATAATAGAAATTTTCTACCCATTATATAGTTCTACCACATTTTTAAGGTGTGTATTACCACTGCCAACTCTAAGTCATGAGTGACATAGTTTCATTCGTGCTCCTTTAGTTTTCAGGACTTGTAACAAATAGCGTGCCCTTCTTGAGTTATGACACCACCTAGTCCTTCTTTACTCACATCCAAACAGACTGTGAAGTCCTTGTCCAGGTCTGCTACCTTTAAAATGGGTGTGGTTGTTAATTCCTTTAACTTATTAAAATTGTCCAGACATTTCTGTGACCAGTTAAACTTGGTTCCCTTCTTTTGTAATGATGTGATAGGGTATGAAATCTTGGAAAACCCCTCCATAAATATGCGGTAATATCCGGTGATTCTCATGAATGACCAGATTTCCACTACATCCCTAGGGATCGACCATTCCATGATGGTTCTTATTTTCTCAGGATCGACTACAATACCTTCTTCAGATATTACATGTCCTAGGTACTGTATTTTCTTCTGATAAAAGTCACACTTATCGAATTTGGCATACAGTTTGTGTTTTCTTAAATTTTGCAGAACTATCCTTAGGTGTTCTTCTTATGTTTTATAATATACTAGGATATCGTCAATAAATACCAAAACAAACTTGTCCAAGTACTAACTGAAAATGATTTTCATTAAACATATAAATTTGGTTGGCGGGTTAGTGAGTCCAAATGGTATAACAACAAATTCGTAATGTCCATATCTCATTCTAAATGTTGTTTTACTTATGTCCTCGTCTTTTATTCTAACCTGGTGATAACCAAATCTTAAATCCAATTTAGAAAAAATCTTTGCCCCACCCACTTGATCAAACAGATCATTGATCCTAGGTAAGGGGTACTTGTTTTTAACAGTCATTTTGTTTAATTGTCTATAATCGATGCATAATCTCAAAGTTTTTTCTTTCTTTTTAACAAAAAGGACTGGTGCTCCCCATGGTGAAACACTCGATCTGATATATTCGTTGTCCAATAATTCTTGTAGTTGAATTTTTTATTTTGTTAATTCTGGTAAACTCATTCAGTAGGGCAATTTATATATAGGGGTTGAACCACACAGTAGGTTGATAGAAAAGTCTATTTATCTCCTTGGGGGTAATTCAGGTATCTCATCAACAAACACATCTCTGAAATCATGCAAGATGAAAAAATCCTCCAAGCTAGGTTTATTTTATTTTTCCAATAGGTTTGTCACTTGGATGGCATAAATCTGACAACCCTTTCTCATGCACTTCTTAAATTTCATAGTTGAAATCTGCCTAATTGAGACAGGTTTTTATATACCTTGTACTGTTCTAACAATGTCATTTTCGTCTTTATACTTGACTGATTTTTCATAGCAGTCTAAAACTACTTTATGTCTTTCTAGCCAATCCATTCCGATCATTATGTCATAAGATCCTAAGGGTAGAATTTTCAGATCTGTCTTTGTGTTTTGACCGCCTAAACTGAACTCACTGTCGGAAATAAAATTAGATACTTTTTGTTTTTTCCCTGTTGCAAGTTGTACTTGCCAGGTTTTTGCATGTTTTGTTATTTTAAGTTTATTTGAATCCACTACACCAGGAGTGATATAACTTAACGTAGCTCTAGGATCAATTAAAACAGAAACACGAGTATTGTTAATTTTACCTTCAATTTCCACTACAGCATACTGGTGGTCAGCTTGTCGACCATCAATGGTTGCATTGATCCAATGTAAGCTTCTTCCCAAATCTCCCACTGTAGAGGATTCCTGTAGGTTATGAGCCATAGTCCTGGCGGCTTAAGTCAAATGTGGACATTTCCTCCTTAGGTGAGGTTCTCCACATTCCCAACATTTTAACGGTTCATGGGGGCTAACCCCAAACTTCTTTGTTTGCATATTCACTAGTTTACCACCTCCTTGGGTGTTCTAGTTGTTGGAGTGAAAATATTTCCTTGGAAAACTCTTTGTTCCATTCTGAAAATGGGATGGTTGATATCCCTTCTTCCGCTGGTTTATTCAGTCTTGTTTCTTGTCTATACAAGCCTTGGGAAATTCCGACCATTGTTTGTATTGATTTTAACACATTCGATCTTTCTTGAAAACTTCACTCAAGGACTTGGGATTATCAAATTTGATTATGTCCTTATAGGACTGTGGTAAACAGCTTAGGAACCACTAGATTCTCACTTTGGCCTCCCAGATATAAGGCACGAACCTTAGTAATTCCAGGGATTTTTTTATCAAATCATCCATAGCCATTTGACCAAGTCATAGCTCATAAAATTCTTTGGTTTCTCTTTCATAGTAACTTTTAACTAGGTATTTCTTTTTAAAGTATTTCTTAAAATCCGACCATTCCATATGTTTTTTCTTTAGGCCCTTGGCCAACTTCAAGTCCTTCCACCATATGCTAGCTTTTACTTTCATATTATAGATGGCCATTCTGACCTTCATATTGTTGGAATAGTTGTATATCTAGAAATACTTCTATATGTCTGCTAACCATGCCTCAGCTTCCTCCCCTGTTCTGGATTCCCCATCAAAGGTAGATGGTTTGATTTTCTTAAACTCTCCCTCAAGATGGTCCACCTGTTTCCTTTTTCTTCCTGTTTTTGTTTTATCTTCTACTGAAGGTGTACCTTCGGAAGAGATGTCCTCTTTTTCTGCTTCAAGACTAGAATTCTTGGAGGCCCTTTTACTGACCTCCTCTTCCTGGTTATCGTCTTTTGAGCTCTTCTTTGTCACTATGCTTCGTAACGGAACTTCATTTATTTCTTGTTGTTCTTGTTGTGTCTTTTCAGTTTCTCATTGTCGGCTTTGAAAATTTGCAGTTCCACAATGAAATTTCTCATAGTTTCCAAAACTTTAGTAGGTGAACTTCTGTCATTGTTCTGCCTCTTTTCTTCAAGAGGCCTTTGCTCAGGATTCTCCTCGACTTTGATTTCTGCTTCGTTCTGGGCTACCATGATCACAACAGAAATAAAGTGTTTTCTATTTGTAACAGTAATTGTTTTGTTAGTTTTTTTCATAACCATAAATAATGTGCTTAAGTAAATATTTTGGCCCTGTTTAAGGTCCAAGTGTTGTAACCTTTGGTCTGATACCATATGTAATGATCCCCAAATTTACCAAATAAAAAAAAAACTACTAGGGACATTAACTCTCTTTCTTTACAAACAACAAATTAAAAAGACATAAGGACAAGTTAAAAGGGCAGATGTTGTTTTCTATTCAACTTTGGCAAGGCTTATGTTTTCCCTACCTTGCTATCGTTATGAGGATTTTATTCCTGAAGCCACTCATGTTTGTAGTAGTCATATGTATAACTAGGAATGGCCTTACCAATCTTAGCCTCTCAAATTCCTTGACATTTCAAACATGAAAGGAGGTGGTAACATTATTCCAAATGTCCTTACTTATTCCAGAAACATATTAGCACTTATACATAAATATATACCTATGTATATATATAACCTACTAATATAATTAAGTACCTTTATGTACTGCAATTTATATTAATAAGGCCTTCCATAATTCTCATTTCTAGGGTATGAGTATTTCAGTTGGGTAATTTCCAAGGTCTCGACAACTTTCGCGTTCCTTTCTAGATAGTATTAATGTATATAGAAACATATACCAGGTCATAAAAAATAAAGGGTTCCAGCATGCAACTTTTTTCTTGTAACAAAGTTCAAGTTTCAGCCTTTACTTTGGATGTGACTTTAGGTTTAGTCTTAGTTTGGTCACTTATGAAGGATCAGACGAATTTATTTCTTGGTCTATATTAGCATTAATGGAGTTGGTCAAATATCGTTGGGGTCCAAGGGTAACATCCCTCCTGTATGAGTTATGTAACGATAACTGATTGATCGCTATACCATAACTGAGATGAGCACTTAACCTCACTAGTTACGAATGTAAGGTTCTAAGACATCGCCCTCCTTTTCATTAACTCGTCATGAGAAACGGAAGTGGGATTGTCTGGGTCACATTGAATCCTCTGTCCAGTGACTTAATGGTGGTCTGTGCATGGTCCTTTCTGAGGCCTGTCCTCTAGCCTTTGTGTCCAGTGCAGAGTAGGCCACCTCCCAAAAGTCACATGGCATGATACGGGTCATGAACTATTTTCTCACTTTGCTTCCTGAAGGGTCTAATTAGGTTTTCTTCCCTCCTTTTGGCTTTGTCACTCAGCGTGACTTCTACAAAGATGATTGTGAAGAGTCAATCTGGTGTATATGTTGTGGAGAAGGTTCATCCTGGAGAAAATAAGAACAGATAACTGAAATGCTAACTGGTCGCCCTCCTCAAACCAGGTAAGAATACTTATCTTTTTTTTTTTTCTAAAACCTTTCTGAAAAATCTCGATGTTCGACCTTCTTGTTTCCGACTTCAACGATCTTGCACAGGCATTTTATCAGAGTTAACGTATATATATTTTTACTCATAGCGATTTCCATCGTCCCTCTACTCACTTTTATGGGTTTCCCCTATCTTTATGCATTGTGACTTGGTGTTGGGTCTCTGGGAGACTACGTGGGATTTCTAGTCCAGAAAGTTGGCTTAGCAGGGTAAAACCCACACTATGTGTTGCATGTTATACTTTGTTCGGGTAAAAGCAATTTATTTTCGATAAGATATTATAACGTTTCTTTTTCTCTGTTGGGTATGGTTATACTGAGTTTTGCTTGGGATTCCACCATTCTGTAGGTTCTTTCAAACCACTAGTTGACTCTTATGACTGTAATTTCTTTTAAAAGATTATTGTATTTTCCATTTGGTATATATATACAATGGGGTTTTGTGCACTGAATAATTCGTTAAGAAGCACCCTGTGGCATGCAATTATTTGAGTCTGTAATTAAATTTGGGGTTAACGTCTTTCATTCTATTAATATCGTTGTCTGTGTGTGGAAAATACCATTCGAAGCCTAATATTCAGCGTAAATATTAACTATGTATTTAAAACTTCGAGCAATGCATTCTCTTCAACACAGATAGTAAATCATTGTTTAGACTTTGATAAATGTATTTGGCATATAGAATTTAACTCCGTGTTTAAAGTGTTGAGAAATGCATTCTCTTCGGCATGCAATATTTAAATTGATACTCTGACTTGATTCATACATTTGGCATACACATACCGCGCGAACCCTTGAAGTTCGGATTCGCAAATTTTTGTGGTGTTATTGTTGTTTATTTGTTTATTTCCTGAAAGGTTTGATTTAGGCTAAATAGTAACCAATCTAATGATGGGACCCTTGTTGTTGCAAGGGTACCCATCAGGAAGTTCTTAGTCCACCTTCCCCTTCAGCCTAGGGTGTCTCCTCAACCAAAACGTGAATGGGAAAAGGACATCAGTGTTCCCAAATTGCAAGTTAAGTGAAACTTTGTAAAAAATCTCCTTTCTTAAATCGTCCTATTGAAAGTTACACTCATTTAACTTTTGTTGATTAATTACTAATGATGAATTTGTGTTTTCCTTGCAGGGACTTCGACCCTTCAAAATTCCAGATTCAGGACCATGCCATGTGCACGAAATGGTATTCAAGTTTCATTTTACTGCTCTTAAGAGAGTGCCCTAGGTTTCTAAGGAATGATACGATTCTATTCTAGAATGTTATCATCGTGGGAAAAGTTGTTCAGGTTCATAAAGATGGTCGATTCTTTATCTCTGTATCTTCAGTTTTAAAGGAAGGACATAAGGACTAAATCTTGTTGTTGTGTAATAGTAATGAATAGGTTGTAATGAACAGGACTATACCATTGCTCATAATTGTATAGTCGACTTAGATGGAAACTCAATCAGTCAATTCTTTGTTTTCGGTATAATAGATATGTTTTACATAGAATTCTGGAATGGGTAGCAATATGTACCCATGAAGAGTAATTCTACTATGTACCCCCTTCTTGGTTTACTTTGAACTTTATAGAGAAATTCGAACGATTCCTTTATTTATTCGTATAGCTATGCCATTTCGACTATTACCAAAGTAGGTCTATGCATATCAAATTATATGGTTCCAAAATGTATATCCTTCAATTCATTTAGTTTTGCTACTGTATTATTTTATTTCGGAACTTCGTTTGTGACTGTCTCAATTGTTCGTTTTCCTTTATATTAATGGCATCTGGTGGAATGCACACAATAGGTATTTAAAAGAGTCTGAAATTTTGGTATAGTCAACTATATATATATATATATATATATATATATATATATACTTCCTATTGTATGTAATCATTCCCACTCTTGAATGCCATTTACACAGCCTAATCATCATAGCTATTTATTACAACCTATGTATTTATCCTGTAACAATATATGTATGTATAAATCTAAGCTTTCAAGTTTACTTCCATAATTTTTTTATTCAAGGAGTACAATAAAATCGTAATAATTATACTATATTTTAATTCATTCCCACAGTAATAAATCAATAGAATAATTCGTCCAGAATTAAAAGATGACCTACAGAGATATGTCTGTACATATATATGTATATTTAAATCTCAAGTTTACTTTCAAAATTTCTTTTAGTGTTTGCATAGTCTACAGTTCACATGCAAACTGAATATCTAGATGTTTATGAGTCACATATCTGGTAGGGAGTTCTAGCAGAGTATTCAAAATAATATTCTATTTAACACAAATGTATCTCCTAATATACTTCCATAACTAAATTCCATTCCAACCAAGATACCTAGAATTTTTTTCTCAACGTTTACAATTAAACTGTAAGGGTTTATCCTACATTTCATCTCATTCCATCAGAACTTAACAAACACAACAATTCATCCATATTTAAACAGATGCCTTCTAGGAGCCAATAATTCAATAATATTTAACCAGAGAAGGAGTAGATAGACATATCTGAACAATTGTCGAACAACAAATGGAACAGTCAAGTTCCTCCCAACCTTAAAACAGAACAACCAATTTACTTGTCTCGTTCACCCCCTAGCCTGACCATGAATCCATGAGAGAGAACTTCAGAACTTCTCCTTAGAAATAGTCCTTCAGTTTTAGCAACTTCTCCTTGCCTCACACTCAGAAAGCAGTGTTCATAACAACAAGAAATAATTATTTCCCCAGCATACTAGGCAGTGTCCTACCTCCTCCCATATGCTATATATCCAAAAGAGATTGTGTCTAGGTCTTTTCCCCATTGGGAATTTTCGCAGCTTTCCAAATCCTTGATTTTCAAGGGCTGTCTATGGCCAAATTCTTGATTTGCCACTTGTAACATTCAGCCCTGAGGTAGTTCCAACATGTTCCCCACTCATGGAGTCATGGTCAACTGATTTTAACCTGGTTGTTCCATCTGTCCATCGACAATAAATATAAAAATATTTGTTTCTTACAAGTGATCTAAAAATGATGAAGACTTGTATTCTTGAAAATATTTGCAAGTTTTAATTCATGTGTTCAAATGCAAATGGATCAATTTTGCAAACACAACTTTTATAGAAATTACACATTCAAGATGCATATAAACATCAACAAATAACAGTGAACAGAAAACACATAACACAACAAATGATAAAGGAGTTCACCCCTCTCTTGGGCTACATCTCCTGGTCCAGCTTCCAATGGATTTTTTGTATTATTTTCTCAAAGTGCTAAAATATGTGCTTTAAAATACTCAAAATGCCAAATATATGGCTCCAATGGCTTCAGAACGTCCAAAAACCCCTAGATGGGCTTTTTCGGCACCTTGTTTGGCCAAAAATTGAAGAAGATAGGCTTCATGGAAGTTCCCCTTCAAACTTGTTGTCTCTGGATCGCCAAAATGCACCTCCTGCTCCTCAACCTAGCCCCCATGCACATATATGTGTTAAAACCCAGCACCGGGCGCAACCGCACAAACTGTGCGAACTATAGGACAGTTACGGGCTAGCCCTTAACCGCCAAGGCCCGTGGACACATGGGCCACCACATGACCGCTCGCATATACAAACAGGGGTTAAGTTTTAAACCATATA
>SNQJ01S0040389.1:0-15454 GCA_010110895.2 Picea sitchensis
CCCAAAAGTAAGCTACAACAAACTAGACATTACAAGTAGATGGGGTTTTTACAACAATTTCATCTAGTCATCAAGTATTAGAAGGGAAACAAAAACAAGTTGGAAGACATGCTTTCAAGGCCACCCACATCCAATATTACATCTTTGGAACTCTTATGCACATGGAGCCTTTTGTCCATGATGCATACAAAGAGGCATACACAAAAGATGAGGGATTCAAGGAGGTGTTTCAATAGCTATAGGTCCAAATTCAAATAAAATAAGGTGATAGCAAGGTTGACTATTACTACCATAATTGTTTGCTCGACTAGATCTATATCCCTAAAGGTGGAAGACTGCATCTTATCAAAGAGGCTCACACTTCCAAGGTTGCAGGACATTTTGGTGTTGGAAAGACAATTGTCAACTTACAAAAGTATGTGTACTAGCCCTTAATACAAGAAGATTTAGCACGATATATTAGAGGATGTATACTTTGTTGTACCAACAATCCTAATAACATGAAGCAAGGTCTATACCATCCCTTACCTATACCCACTCAACCTTGGGAAAGCATTTCCATGGATTTTGTGGGAGGTTTACCAACAACATGGAAGGGACATGATTATATATTTGTGGTAGTTGATAGGTTTAGCAAGATGTTCATTCTCATGCCTTGTAAAAATAACATCAAAGGAAAAGAAGTAGAAAACATGTTCTTTGAATAGGTCTAGGTGCACTTTGGTATACCAAGGAGCATCATCTCAGATAGGGATACCATATTTCTTAGTACAATTTGGACTACATTTTTGGAGAAGATGGACACTAAGTTGAAGAGGTCTACAACATTCCATCCACAAATAGATGGTCAAACAAAATTCGTCAATAGGAAATTGGTGAAACTATTGAGGAGTTAAAATCATAAGCATCCAAAGACCTGAGATGGAAATCTAATCTACATACAACACTCTTATAATAGAGCAATTCACATTTCTACTAGTAAGTCACCTTTTGAAACTTGCTTTGGATATTTTCCACCTTCACCCTTGGATGTTGTGTACGGACAAAAAAGAGGAGTGAGGGAGGACCTCACAAAAGATGCATTGAGAGAAAAAAAATTGTTGATAAGATTAGGAAAATCCATTTGCAAGTACTTGAGATGTTGTAGAAGTCACAAGAAAAATACAACACTATACATGATCAACACAAATGCGGGAAGTCACTCAAAGTGGGAGACATAGTTTGGTTACAGCTGAACAAGTAGATACTACAACGTCCTAGTAACAAGATAAAGGCTCTATAGTATGGACCTTTCAATATATTATAAAAGGTGGGAGATAAAGGCAACAGACTCGGTCTACCCCCATACATGTGCATTTACTCTGCAGTGAATGTGGAGAACGTCAAATTGTATGAGCCTTCCATGTTAGATTAGGAGGAGGAGAAAGTCCTACCCTCCATACAGGAATTAGCATTAGATGATTAAGCAGAGTTGGAAGAGGACACAGCTTTGGAGAATTGATCCAGAACTACAAGATAGGACAACATGACCTTTGGAAACTTGGGTTGGAAGGACAACTTCTAGGCAAAGCAAAGTTGTACTCAAGAGAGAGGGTAGAGGAAAATGTTCCTCACCTCATTATGTAAATATTTTTTGGGCCAAAGGAATCCCTAAATGGGTAGGTATGATCCGGATTGGATCATTATATTATTTATTATCTATATCGATGCTTTATGGGTGAAAAAAATTGTAGGAATCAACTTTCAAATCCATTTTAGCGATTGGTCCCAATTTGGAAATTTGGATCCAAAAAATTGTCTAAAATATTCTGGAGCTATTTTGAGGCATCAAATGACATTTTTTTATGGTCCAAACCATATTTTTTTCCACCAACTATATTATACACACTAGGACCTTTCCAACATTGCAAAAACCACCTCAATTGGATTTTGTATGGAAAAGTTATGCCCCCTGCAAGTTGACCTATTGTATTGATCACCATGGTGTGAGTGGATTCCATGTCAACCCTTGTTACTTAAATGTGTGGGGATAGACATGTTGTATATTTTATAGAAAATTATAGAATGTATAAGCCTAATCACTAATTGAGGGTTGAGGAATTTAATACCCTAACCCTAGATGGCTATTGAGCTATGTTAAATATCAGGCCACCATGAGGAGAAGGGGTTCCATTCTCTTGCATTGTATCTTGTTCCATAGCTGAGAAAAACATTTAAAAATGGTATTATGCGAGCATAACATACGAGGAAATATTTTTTAGCAAGCCATTCAAGCCATAGCGTCAAAGGAAACTCCACATAGAGTGTCTCTTTCTTAGTACTTGCATTTGAAGAAGAGCAGAGCAACCTCACCTTCTAGCTGGGTTTTCTCTCGTATTGGATTTCTCAGGTCATAACTTGTGTTTAGTTTTCGATGGTGTGTGTATTATTTATGTTATTTATTTCTCTCATTTCAACTATGTCATACATTTTTAAGTAGAAAACTAGTAATCAAAGAATCTAAGATTTAAAGGAAATTAGCCTTCACAGTAAAGATTTTAGTATTTTATTAGACATGTTGTGACCAACTGTCCAGCGAAATATCCACGACAGTTCATGGATCAATATAAGTGTATCATAATAGTGTGATATTTACCATACTCATGGAATAGTCTGGTTGTGGCCATAGGCAGTAATGAAACTACTTTAAGTTTCGATGATGTGGTCTCATCCTTGTTGTCTTAGGAGATGTGGTGGAAACAAATGGAAAGCAAGAGCATAGATGCTTTATTTGTAAGAGGATGCTCCTAGGAAAGAAATAAAAATAATTCCTCAATTGGGAGATCTAAATCTGTAGGAATATCTAAATCTCGATGAAAAGTAAAGGTATGTTGAAGATGTGAAAAGAAGTGCATTACAAGAAACAATGTAGATCCAAAAGTGTTGAGAGGGGGAAGGGATTTGATGATGCTCCTTCTACAAAAGTAAAAAACTTTGTAGATGGGGGGGATGTATACTTTGATTCTTCAAGCACACATGTAGATCATGAGGCATGGTTGGTTGACTCAGGTGCATTCTTTCATATGACTCCTCACAGGGAGTGGTTTTCCGAGTATGAAAGATATGATGGGGGTAATGTTTTTCTAGGAGATGAATCGAGAACCAAAATCGTAGGATGAGAAAAAAACAAGTTGAGTATCATGGGTGGTAGGATTATAACACTCCTTTTTTTATGCACATTCTAAGATTCGGTAGAAATTTGATTTTTGTAAGCAAAATAAGAGATGAAGGGGTTAAAAAAGTGTTTGAGAAGGAAACTTCCAAGATGGATCGAGGAGAAATGGTGTTGCTGAAAGGATTTCACATTGGAACTTTGTATAACATACTAGGAAGCACTAATAGTGATAGGTGAAATATTTTTCGTTGTTCCTAAGATCGGAGTTGAAGAAGAAAAAACTCCTACATTCTCTGGAGAAAAGACTATGTTGTGGAATCAAAGACTGGGGCATATTGGAGAGAAGGGCCTTCGAGTACTACATGGTAAAGTTATGGTTGAAGGTATGTCAAATTTATCTCTGGATTTTAATTTATGTGAACTTTGTGTGTATGTGAAGCAAAAACGGGTAAGATTCTCCTCTGGTGCTACGAGGGTAGGGGGGATTTTACAGTTAGTGCATAGTGATTTGTTTGGACCTGTGACGATTCCATCACTAGGAAAATATATGTACTATGTATCATTTATAGATATATTCTTGAGGAATATATGGATTTATTTCCTTGGGAATAAATCTAAATTCTTTGACAAATTTAAAGAGTTTAAGGCTCTTGTGGAAAAATAGACAGAGAAGAAAATTAAGGTATTGAGAATGGA
Organism: Picea sitchensis; assembly: GCA_010110895.2. NCBI lineage: Eukaryota > Viridiplantae > Streptophyta > Pinopsida > Pinales > Pinaceae > Picea > Picea sitchensis. The sequence goes on from SNQJ01S0040389.1 coordinate 3,851, forward strand.
TAATAGTGGATAATTTTACAGGAATGAATTCGAGGAGTTTTGTAAGAAATGCAATATAACAAGGTAGAATGCTACTCCATGCACACCTCAACATAATGGGGTTGTAGAAAGGATGGATAGGATACTGATGTAAATATCAAGGAGCATGCTCGATGGTGTCGAGTTCGAATAGGAATTTTGAGCAGAGGTAGTGGACAATTGTAATAGTAATAATAATAATAATAATAATCTAATTTTGAGGTCACAACCAAGCCAGAAACCAAATTGGTGTATGAGACCCCAGATTAAATAATGTATTTTGTTTATTTGATGAAAGGTCGGAGCGTCTGAACAATTAAAATAGGTTGAAGTTCCTAAGAAATATAATACCTTGAACATTTCAAATTATAAAAAGCATCATTGGTTGCAAGACGGACAAGGACAAGAGTTATAGGGGGTTATGATTCCATGAGAGGGGGGGCTAAAGGGGCTAAGTATTTTTATTATATTTTATTTACCCATATTGGAATTTTAGAGAGAAATATGTAGTTACAAGAGCTTCTTGGGAAAAATGCCATGTGGTTCTTTATTGCATGTAATTTCATAAACACATCTTCTGGGATATTTGGGGTTTTCTTCATCATGGTTCTTCCTTGTTGTTCACTCATTTTTCCCTCATTGTTCCCTCTAATGAGTGACACATCAGAGAGAGTCCATGTCAATGCTATAACAAGAAACTATGAATATTCCACGTGTGAGCACATGTATCGATACCATGTCATGAAGAATAATTCCACGTTGAAGCCACCTCATATACAACATCAGCACAAGAGATATTGAAAAATGACCAAGTTTCAAGAAATCACATAGATAGTGAGCACAACGAAGAATCAAGAGTATGTGAAGCAATGAGCATGAACTCGTTGACCCATGGTGAAATCTCCAAAATCGACTAAGTATGGAGAATCAGTCGGATGAACAAGATTGCAGAATATTGAATGAAAGTGTTGTAGACCCGTGATCCGTGGTGAGATCTCTAAGAAATGACTAAGTATCGAGAAGGGATCAGTTGAATGAAGATGTCTCGTGGAGCATAGTGAGAAACAAAGAAATTACTAAGTATGGAGAACCAGTCGGATGGACAGGTCACAAGAATTGGGAAAATGTCGTAGAATCACAGAACTATAGTGAAATCTCAAAAATCAACTAAGTATGGAGAATTGGTCGGACAGACGAGATCACAAATGAATCAGGAAAGTGTTGTAGAACCATGGAGTGCAATGAGATCTCGAAAATTGACTAAGTATGGAGAATTGTTTGGACGAATAAGGTAACATGAATCAGGTGAATGTCGTAGATCCATAGCTTGCAATGAGATATTGAAAAATGACTAAGTACCAAGAATTGGTTGGACAGATATGTCTCTAGAAATTGCTAAGTTTCAAGAATGAATCAGGCAGACAGAGATGGCATGGATCATGGTGAGATCTAAGAAATTGTCTAAGTACAAGGAATTGATCGAATGGCCTAGAAGGTTGCCACTTGTCACAGATAGGACAACCCATAGGGTGAGAGAACCGACGTCCCAAGATATCGCCACTTGTCACAGATTGGGCGGTCCAGAGGGTGAGAGATATGATGGCTCATGATGTCTCATAGACCCATAGTGAAATACTTAGAAAATGTGTTAAGTATGGGTGAAAAATGAGTGTGGCAGAACAAGAAGGTGAATTTTGGAGGTCGCGAAAGTATGAAATGATATTCCTTAGACTCGTGGAGAAATGCTTGGAAATGGGTCTAAGTGTAGGTGCAAAATGAGTGCGATGGAATGTCAATGTGCATTTTGGAGGCTACAGAGTTATGGAAATATATGTCTTATACCCGCAGTGAAACCATCAATATAACAGATCAACGACTGAGGCTAATCAAATATCTGATCAGACAATGGTTGTGAGTTGAAGGTTCAAGCTATGTGAAAACGAGATCAAGGGTAGAGATTAATCTGAGGTCTAGATCAGATGACTACCATGCATCAAGGATGTGTTACGTATTTAGGTGGAAAGTAAGAAGATTGACTATCATGATCTAATATAAATAAAACTAGACTCATAGTAAATATTAAATTCGAAGGAATGATCGAACGATCATTGAGCGTTGAAGCTATGTTGCATGTGCTAATGGATATTCCTTCGTTTCCTTTGACATCAATAACTTTCTTCTCAAGAATCAGAATTGAGAAAGAGAATATTCATTGAAAAGTTAGTTCAGAGAAGAATGACTTGGAATTATTAGAATTGGGAGAACTATGATATAATTCTTCATGAATTAAGTAGAAAAAGTGCATGTAGCATTAATTGACAAATTTCTATAATATGCAAAATTCTAACAAAAATGGTTGCTTGCACATTTTTCATAATTAAGGGATATAAACATATCAATTCAAGATAGGAATGTATATTTGGGACATGGAGGAAGGAGAGAGAGATTAAATCATGAGAAATAAGCCAAACGTCAAAATATCAGTGTCGGTAATGCAGAGATGGAATCGAATGGGAAAAGGAGCAGAGGGGAACAAGAAACATTAATAGAGACTGTGAGAAACTTGAGAATAGAAGTGCATAGTTACAAAGAAGACAATGAGAAGATGATGAGAGAAAAAAAAAATTCTCAAATGATGCAAAGCCTAAATCAGTTGCATAGGCAGGTAAAGAATGGATTAGACTCAAGACAAGAGGAATAAGGCAGGCATCATGAAAGAAGAGATAACTACAGAAGAGATGGCCATTCAATAAGTCCTAGCATAATCCATAGACATCACTCACCTCCTTATTCAGCAAGGAAATTATATGCATCTAAAGACTCCATAAGTAGTCCAAAAGTGTCTCATTTTAGGCACCAAAGAAGAAGGCATGAATTGGATAGTTTGCAAGGAGAGTTGAGGAAACTTAAGCCACCATCCTTTGATGTTGAAATAGAAAGGGAATATGATGTTGAAGCATGGTTTTTTGGAATTATGAAGTATTTTCAGTTGCACGGCTACTAATCTAACGTAGAAACCAGAATTGCCACATACTATTTGCATGGAAAAGATTCTATGTAGTGGGAACAACTGAAGAAAGTTGAACACATTAATGAGACAAAGTTCACTTGGAAGCAGTTCAAGAGATATTTTCAGAAGGAGTACCTTTCAGAGCACTTCTATGACAAGAAAATGCAATATTTCTTTGAATTTGGGTTGGGAAGCATGATCATGGTAGAATATGAAAAGAAGTTCTTGGGATTGTTGAAGTATGTATGTTTTATAAAGGATGAGAAAGTGAAGATGTAGAGGTTCTTGAGTGGATTTCCATCATTTTATAAAGAGAATATTCCATATGATGATCCCATAAATTTGACAAAGACCATCAGGAAGGATAAGTACCTCTATGAACAAGGAAAGGGAAGAGAATCCTTACAAAAACCTTGGAAGGATAAGACGAAAGTGAAATATGATCAGAGAAGGAAGGTATTCAAACCTTCTTTCAACATAAATAGTCCTAATAAAAATCATCAAGATCAATCTGCTAAGGACGAGTCCAGTAGAGAAGACTCCTTGGGAAAACGGCGAAGACCACCAATAAAATGTTGGGGATGCAAAGAAAAACACATGTACAAGGATTTTCCTCGTGGAGAAGACAAAATGAAGACCATGCAAAACATCCAAGAGGATACAACAGTAGAATACATGGGCAGAAGTATTCCAAGAATATATGTAGCCTTAGAAGATCAACAAGGATAATATCAATTCAATTGATCGAAGTGGAAGGTAAGATCATTAATCATCATGTTTATATTTAATTGATTCGGGAGAAATCCATTGTTACATTGATCCTAAAATAGTGGAAAGATTACATTTGGAAAAAAGTAAGCTTGAAAAATCAAGTTTGGTTCAGCTAGCCACTAGACCCAAAAGAAGGATCAATGAGAATGTTAAAGGTTGTCCAATAACTCTGAATGGAGTGAGTACTAATGTTGATATGAATATCATCCCATTATTATATTATGACATCCTATTTGGAATGGATTGGTTGGACCATCATCATTATGTTATAGATTTTCATGACAAGACATTTACAAGTATTGATGAAGAAGGAAAATAGAGCATTGTGAAAGGAATTACAAGACCCATTTCTATAAGGGATATTGCAGCCTTATTGTTGAAGAAATGTTTCAGGAAAGGATGTCAATTATATCCATCTCATGTGGAGGACCCAGAAAAGACAAAAGGGCCAGTGCTTGAAGATTATTCAGTATTGCAAGAGTTTGAAGATGCATTCCAAGAAATTCTAGGATTGCGACCCAAGAGGGAGATAGATTTATCTATTGATATAGTACTAGGATTTTCCCCAATATCAAAAACTCCTTACAGAACGAGTACAACAAAATTAAAAGAATTCCAAATGAAGTTGGAAGAATTGTTGAAGAAAGGGTACATACACCCAAGTGTTTCACCTTGGGGAGCACCAGTTCTCTTTGTCAAAAACAAGGATGGAACATTAAGACTATGTATTGACTTTAGACGGCTAAATAAATCCACTGTGAACAAAAAATACCCTCTACCCAGAATTGATGACCTCTTTGATCAGCTAAGAGGGGCAAAGATATTTTCCTAGATATACTTGAGATCAGGATACCATCAGGCAAGAATCAAGGAAGAAGACATTTGTAAGACAACCTTTAGAACCATGTATGGACATTCTAAATTTGCAGTGGTGCCATTTTACTTACCAATGCACCAACTATCTTTATGTGCTTAATGAATGGGATATTCAGAAATTATATGGATAATTTTTTAACTATGTTCTTGGATGACATACTCATTTATTCTAAGTCAAAGGAAGAGCATGAGCGTCACTTGAGGTTGGTGTTGCAAGGTCTAAGGAAACATCAGTTGTATGCCAAGCTTAGTAAGTGTTCTTTTTACCAGGAGAAAATACATTATTTGGGAAACATTATTTCAAAAGAAGGTATAGCAATAGATCCAAAGAAGATTGAAGCCATTAAGGGATGGTCAGCACTAAGAAATGTTTTAGAAGTCATATCCTTTATGGGATTATCTGGATACTATAGGAGATATATAAAAGGGTTCTCTAAAATTGTTCATCCCATCACTTCTTTACAAAAGAAGAGAATTAAATTTGAATGGAAAGCAAAGTGTAAAGAGAATTTTAATTTGCTAAAAGAATTACTTTCTAGTGCACCTATTTTAAAGATTTTTGAACCAAATGAGAATTGTGTGGTATGTATAGATGCATGCACGTAAGGACTTGGTGGAGTCCTCACTCAAAATGGATGTCATTAGTTTTGAGTCCAGAAAGATTAAAGAGAATGAGAGGAATTCTTGAACACATGATTTGGAGCTTGTTTCCATAGTTCATGTATTGAAGATGTGGACGAATTATCTCATGGGAAAGAGATTTGAATTAAGAATAGACCATAGTGGTTTGAAATGCTTTTCTTAATAGCCAATTTTGAATTCCAGGTAGACAAGATGGTTGTATTTTTTAAGTGAGTATGACTTTGACATCAATCATATCAAAGGAAAATAAAATAAATGTGTTGATGCACTTAGTAGAAGGATGCATATCATGCATGTTACAACCATTAGTATGCATTAGTTAGATTTGAAGAGAAGAATTTTGGATGTTGTTGTTACAGATCAGCATTACCTACAAGTAAAACAGAATTTGTAGCAGGAAAATGTACGGCAAAAAAATAAAAAACATGAGATCAAGGAAGATGGATTACTTATGCATAAGAATAGAATTTGTGTTCCTAGTTCTAGAGAACCTAGGAATTTGGTATTAAAATAAATGCATAATGTTCCATATGCCAGACATCCAGGCTACCAAAAAACAATTGCAGTAGTGAAAGGACAATTCTTTTGTCCTAGGATGAAGAAGGATGTTGCTAAATACATTGACAGATGTATGGAATGTCAGAGAGTGAAAGTTGAGCATAGACACCCAACGGATTTGCTACAGTCATTACCAATTCCAGAGAACAAATGGGAAGTGGTAACCATTGATTTTATCACTAATTTTCCCAAACAACAAGGCAACATGATTCAATAATGGTAGTGGTTGATAAATTGACAAAGGTTGCCCATTTTATGCCCGTAAAGATGACTCATACAACAGCTAATATTGCATAAATTTACATGAGGGAAATTGATAGGTTGCACGGAATGCCTAAGGCAATTGTTTCAAACATAGACACAAAGTTTACTTCAAATTTATGGAGGGGATTATTTAAGGGATTTGGTACAAGTCTGAATTTTAGTACATCATATCATCCACAATTACATGGGAAGACAGAGAGATTCAACCAAGCAATTAAATACATGTTGAGAATGTCTGTGATGGATAAGCCATGTAAGTGGGAATATTACTTGCATTTGGTTGAGTTTGACTATAATAATGGGTATCAAGCTTCATTGAAGATGAGTCCATTTGAAGCTTTGTATGGCATAAAATGCAATACTTCACTAAGTTGGGACAACCAAATAGATAGAGTGGTACTTGGGCCAAAATTTATCAAGGATATGGAAGACCAGATGGTTAAAATTAAGAATAATTTGAAGGTAACACAAGATAGACAAAAGAGTTATGCAAATAAGAACAAGACAGCTAGAAAATTTTAAGAGGGAGAGCAAGTGATTTTGAAATTGAAGCCCAAGAAGAGCTCATTGAAGTTGGGCAGTTGTACAAAGCTGGCAACTAGATTCTATGGTCCCTTTGAGATATTGGATAGAATAGGGCCACTTGCATACATGATTGCAGTTCCTGCATCCATGAATTTGCATAATGTATTTCATGTCTCTTTGCTAAAAAAGTTTGTACATGATCTTAACGATATTGTTGATTGGAATTTGATTCAAGTGGATCCATAAGGAGACTTTCAGGTCCAAAGGGTGCGCATATTGGACAAAAAAGTCAAAAATCTCTAGAATCGATTCATAAGACTGGTAAAATTTCAATGGATTTGCTATGGTCCTGAAAATGCTACTTGGGAGCATGAAGATTCCATGCGGGTAGAGTACATATGACTTTTTGAAGAATTTTGAAATTTTGATGTGTGTTGTGTATATGCACTAAGGATAGTGCCAAAATAAAAGAAAGAGGAATGAAATACCCTGGTTTTGAGTCCTCAGATTAAATAATGTATTTTGTTTATTTGATTAAAGGCCGGACTGCATGAACAATTAAAAGAGGTCGGAGTGCCTAGGAAATGTAATACCTTAAACATTGTAAATAATAAAATACATCATTGGTTGCAAGACGGACAAGGAAAAGAGTTATAGAGGGATGTGATTCCACAAGAGAGGGGACTAAAGGGGCTAAGTATTTTAATTATATTTTATTTACACATCTTGGAATTTAAGAGAGAAATAAGTAGTTACATGAGCTTCTTGGGGGAAATGCCATGTGGTTCTTTATTGCATGTAATTTCATAAACTCCTCTTGTGGATTGTTTGGGGGGTTCTTCCTCAAGGTTATTCCTCGTTGTTCACTCATTCACTTGTTCACTCTTCATTCATTTTTTCCTCATTCATTATTCCTCATCCGTTCCATTACTTGGTTGGAACATGGGGATGAACTACTAAAGGAAAGAATCCATTGTTTTGTTGGTTGTAGTAATTATTGTTGTAAGTCAGCCATGAATTGGTGCTCATATGCTTGAGATGCATTGTCATGTGCTAAACCTTGTTCACAACTACGAATCCTGAGAGTCCCAACATGGATATTCTTGACCAGATGCACTAGAGCCCTGAAAGAAGTGACATCCTAAGGGACTGCATGGCAGTGAAGGGGGTTCATTGTCTTTAGGTGGTGCAGGATGGAGAGAAGAGATTTGGTGTACTTTGGATTGTTGTGTGTTCAGAAACCTATGGAAGCTTCAGTATTGACTAGTTTGGGAAGTTGAGTGTCGCTCAAGAACCTATCCTTGTGGAGTCATAGCCCTGGCTCGAGGGTGACCTGTTGTTGAGACTTGGAACGGTAGTGTCTAAGGTTGGGTGGAACGTCCTTGGTATACAACCAAATGGTGATTGGTTTTGTTTAAGATAAGTGCTCTATGTCATGGTTTCCTTTGCTTGAATATTAATTATTATCTCTTAGATATGTATTTTAATGTGCCTTCTTACTAGTTATTGTTTTGCATGGCATGGTTAATTTTTATTTTTAATTCTAGAATGAATCTTGATCATTGCATGTGTGGTTACTACATTTATTTCATGTTTATTTATTAGTTAAATGCTATCAGAATTAGAACTCAACTATTGAGGTGAGATTTTCAGTAACGCGACCCAACCTGTTGGTGGTAGGGTATGTTACAACACTACATGTTACCTAGTAAATTGATCACCCTCATGAGCGTTGGATGGAGTAACTCCACATGAGGTATCGACTAGTAAGAAACCCCCTCTGACACATCTCAAGGTTTTTTACTATGAGGCTTATGTACACATTCCAAAGGAAAATAGGAGTAAATTGGATAAAAAGGATGAAAAGTGTATCTTTATTGACTATAAATATGGTTTGAAAGGTTATAAGTTTTGGAACGCATAAACTACGAAGGTATTATATAGACAAGATGTGGTATTTAGAGATATCAAATATGTTTTCAAATGGGAAGTCCTACCAAGGGAGGAAGAAACCGAGAAGATAGAGTTTGAATTGAAGGATAATGAACCAAACTCTATAGAAGAATAGGAATTAGAAGAAGAAGATCATCATACTCAAGTGTTGAAGAGATCGGTTCGAGAAAGAAGGCAACTAGAAAGGTATACTCCTCCTAATTTCCATTCATATTTTTCTTTGTTTATTATTGATGATGATCCTAGAACTATTAGGGAGGCAGTGTATTCATAGGATGGAAAACTTTGGAAAAAGGCCATGGTTGAAGAAATGGCATCCTTGGACAAGAATGAGGCTTCATATCTAGTGGAGTTTTCGACTGGAAGAAATCCCATTAGCAGCAAATGGGTATTTAAGAAGAATTTGAATGCAAAGATGATCATTGTGTGTATTTAAAGTTAGTAGGTGATCATCTTATCTATTTGGTCTTAGATTTGGATGATATGTTGTTAATAGGAAACGACAGGGAAATTATCCAGGATTTGAAAACTCGGTTGTCTTCGAAATTTGACATGAAAGATGTTGGTGTTGCAAACTTTATTTTGGGCATGGAATTAAAAGAGATATAGAAAATAGGAAACTCTGGTTGAAGCTGAGAAAGTATGTTGATTCAATATTATAGAGGTTTAATATGCTATAATGTGGATGGGTCAAGGTCCATGTTCATGTAGGTGTAAAGTTTTCTACAGATCGGTGTCCCAAGACATAAGAAGAGGAAGAGGACATGTCCCATGTTCCATGTTCTAGTGTGGTTTGTAGTTTCATGTAAGCAATGATCTGTACTAGACCAAACATTGCACATGCACTGGGAGTTTTGAGCAAGTATATGTCAAAACCAGGAAATGAGCATCGGAAAACAGTAAAGAGGGTTTTCAGGTATTTGTGTGGCACTACTATTAATGGATTTTTCTACCAATGAATACCAGGATTCGACATAGTGTTGGAAGTACATGGCTTTGTTGATGCAGACTGGATTGGAGATCTGGATCGCAGAAGATATACAAGTGGGTATGTGTTTAACCTATTTGGAGAAGAAATCAATTAGATGAGCAAAAGACAGTATGTAGTGGCACTATCAACTACATAAGTTGAATACATGGTAGCCACTCATTCAAGAAAGTAAGTAGTATGGTTATAGAGATTATGTCCAAGTCTTTGGTTGGTACAGCAAGCTATAAGGATAGATTGTGACAATCATAATGTAATCTTCCTGGCGAGGAACCCAACTTATCATTCTAAGACAAAGCATATCAATGTTTAGTATCATTTTTTCATAGACATGGTTGAAGAGAAGAAGGTGTTGCTGGTGAAGGTGGACACTTTGGAGAATCTTGCATATCCATTAACCAAATCTATGAGCACTGAGAAGTTATTTTGGTGTAGAGAATCAATGGGCATTTCTACCCTAGATTATTGATCATGAAATCCTATTCCCTCTATATACAAAGAAAAAACAAGTGGAAGAATGTTGGGTATGTATTATATTCTTTGCATGACTGTAGGTGCCCCGAGAAAAAAAAAATCGGGGGTTTATTCGCAAATTGTTTGGGCGGTTTTTCACCTTTGATGGGGATGATTTAGTGGTGCATGGAATTTGAGCCCATAGTTTTCTAATTCTAGTTAAGGAATTATGGTTGTAGTCTAATCCGGGTCAATGGATTAGCGGTTTTGGATGCCATGGGATCCTATATATATTGCATTGTAAATAATGAAGTTTGATGACAATGAATAAGAATTAGAGGTGCAGCTCTAAACAGGTTGATGAGTTTCCCAGTTTGGGTTTCCATGGTAAATCTATGTGTATATGTGTGATTGCAATTGTGTTATTTTTTGTTTTTAAGAATCTATGTGTGCATTGCATCACTATAAAAGGTTTTTAACTTATAGAGAATCCCTAACTCTATCTAATCATGGTAGGAAAATTGATCGAAACTGTCAAGGGTGTTCAAGGTCAAAAGGCATATCAAAATCAAAAAGAGGTAGGCTCACTTGTTATCATTGTAGAAAACTAGGACACGTGAAAAGAGACTGTTGGATCTAGAATTGAGAATAGAAGCATAAAAAACCAACCGGTACAAATAAAAAATCATCCAACACAAATGAAGGTGAGACTATTGTTGTAGTTTCAGATGGTGAGGTTTTATTTAATGTTTCAATGGAAGATGTATGTTTATATACCTCCATATATAGCATTGATTGGATTCTTGAGTATGGGGCATCTCACCATTTAACCCCAAGCAAAGATAATTTTTTTGCATTTAATTATGGTGATTATGGTAAAGTGCACTTGGGAAACAAATAGTTTTGCAACATTGTCGGAGTGGGAGATGTCTAGATCAAGAAAAAAGGATGGAAAATATATCCTATTGAAATAGGTTAGCCATGTTCCAGAGATGTGCATAAGCCTAATATTTGTAGGACAATTGGATGATGAAGATCTCTCCACAAGTTTTGGAAAAAGTGGATGGAAAATTAGTAAAGGGGTGTTTCTCATGGCTAGAGGATCTAAGAAATAAACATTGTATACATTAAGAGAAACAATAGAAAAATCAGATGTGGCTTCTATTGCAAAAGAAGAAATATCAACAGATTTATTGCATATGCTTTTGGGTCACATGAGTGAGAAGGGCCTTGAAATTATTGTTGGTAAAAATATGCTTATAGGTTTGAAATCAAATAATCTTGACCTTTGTGAGCATTGCATATATGGTAGGCAACGAATAGTTTCATTTATTATAAGTGGCCATGAACAAAAAAAAATATTTTTTAGAACCGATACATTATGATGTGTTTGGACCAATAAACATTAAGTCATTAGGAGGAGCCTCATACTTCGTCACATTTATAGATGATGCATCTAGGAAATTTTTGGCCTACCTTTTGAAAATCAAAGGTGAGGTATTCGATATATTTCAAAAGTTTCATGTTCTTGTTGAAAGAGAAACTA
>SNQJ01S0040389.1:15464-46396 GCA_010110895.2 Picea sitchensis
AAAGGAGGCACGATTTACAACACTCTGGTAATGATTGGGATCATGGTCGAGGTCTTCCCATGGGGTGAGAGTCTATGTGTGAGAAGAAAGATGATTGAACCCTCGACTTGGCATATATACGCAAAAGCATTTTGATTCAGAGCTTGAATTCGTCTAAAGATTTTCATATCAAAGCTACAAAGGTGAAGGAGGAAAAACAACTGGACGTAGCTTTGAAATTGGATGCCACTGTGTTAAGACCAATCTCTGGCCATATCTATTTGCAAGATTTACAACTAGTGACATGATTTGGCTTTGGGATCTATCTTTCTGGTCTTTATTTCCTGAGATTTGTCTTGGAAGCTTTTCGTTCTTTTGTTGTTTACTTGTTTGGCAATACCATGTTCATTATTTGCATATTTATGCCATTATTTGATGTAAAGAATTGAAATGATGTACCTTGCATCCTTCTGAATGGATCGGTTCATCAATTGAATCAAAATCAGAGACGTAGCCCATATGGGTGAACTCAAATATCAATTTCTTGAGTATTGCCTATGTTATTTCAATTCCGGTTTTTAAATTTCAGTCTTTAAATATTGATTTTTAATTAATTAAGCCAAATTTTCATGAAATTGTGGGAAATTAAGAAGCTTATTAATTAGTGGTTTTAAAACGAATCCTTCGACATTAATTTCATATCAAGTTTAGTAACAAAGCTATTGATCAGGGATATTCTTATTTGGATTGCACAAGTGTTGGTATTGAATTCTAACCAGGTCTACACTCAAGTGGGGAGAATGTTCACTTGAAGAGTACAATCCCGAGATTGGTTCAATATGTGCATTTCAAAGAGAAACAATGGAATCTTGAAAGGAAGAAAATCCTTTCAAATCTGAACTTATGTTTCGACAAGCTTTTTTGGATATGAAAACCACGGTGGAAGAATTATATAAGGAGCAAAAGAAGAATGAAGAAGGACCAAGTCAAGGTAAAGGAGAAGGAGGTGGTAGTGACCCTCCTAAAACTCCTCCATCTCCATCCTCTCCTTCAAATTCAAGTTCCTAATTAATTTTGTAGAAAAAACAACTAGAGAAAGTTGATTCTAATTTGCCTACGTTGAAATTAGACGTGAAATTTGATTTGCCAATGTATAATGGAGAGCTTAATGAATATAAATTGGATCATTGGATCAAGCAAATTGAAGTATATTGTAGGGTTAAAAAAATTGTGGATGAAGAAGCAAAAGTCTAGCTAGCTACTGTCCAACTGGGAGGCACAACACCAATCTGGTGGGAGAGTAAGAATTAAGAAGAACTTCTTAAGAAAGGTAAAATGATATCTTCTTGGTATGAATTCATAGTCGCATTAAAGAAGCAATTTTATCCTTTAGGGTATATGCAACAAGAAATAATGGATTGGAAAAATCTAAGACAAAATAGAGGACAAAATGTGAAAGACTATACTCAAGAGTTTAGAAAGAGGAAATTAACATTGGGCATTCCTCTTTATATGCAAGAAACTCTTTTGAAGTATATTGGTGAGTTGCATAACTATTTGGGACATACTATTATTATGTTTAATCCAACTAATCTTGATGAAGTTTGTGTCCAATCCACTCATATTGAGTCAAGGATAAAGAATGTCAAGGACAACTTCTCAAATAAATCTATTCATCCAGTTGAAAGCAAGCACAAAGGAAAGGATAAAACAAAACTAGAAACCACAATGAATAAAGAAGATGATAAGCCTCCAAGTTCACATTGCAAAAAGGAAGGACATGTTGAGGCCAAGTTTTGGAAACTTCATCTAGAACTAAGACCAATGAGGTTATAAATAAGAAGGGTAATAAGAAGACCACTGCTACAATCCAACACGATATTAGATCCGATTTAGGTGATGAAACCAAGATCACGACCATGGGAAAGTAAGGTACATCTTCTGCTACTAGTTCTAGAACTAACATTCATTATTTAAAATATGAAACTATGAATGATGAAGGAAAATAAGTGAGCTATTCCATCTTAGAGTTATCTCAAAACATACTAAAATTGATACACTCTTTGATAGTGGTTCACAATATAATCTCATTTATGAAGAAATTGTTGAGACATTGGGACTTGAAACTAAAGCTCATCCAAAACCATATCCTTTAGGATGGGTGTGTGAAGATGCTAAGTTACAGGTATCTAAACAATGTAATCTCACATTTGCAATTACCTCCAAGTTCATAGATGAGGTAGAGTTAGATGTCATACCACTTGATATTTGTGGAATTTTTTTGGGAAGTCCTTATTTACATGAAATAAAATCTATCTTCTATAGGGAGTAGGACAAGTATTATCTTATAAAGGATGGGATTGGGTATATTGTAAGAGCCCATCGTGAGAAGACTAACTCATCTCTTGTTACTACAGGACAGATGAAAAGGCTTGTAAATGAAAGAAAGAATTTTGTACTCGTGATTGTAAAAGCTAAGGATGATAATAAATCCAAAGCTTTCAAAGGATGTGATCCTAAACATAAAGATGAATTAGTTAAGATTATTTCTAACTATGATGAAGTGTTTTAGGAGCCACAAGGATTACCTCCAAGGAGAGATACAACATGAGATTCAAATGAAACAAGATGCACCTCTTCCTAACATTGGAATGTATACATTATCTATGTTTGAGAATGGAGAAATAAATAATTAATTTCGGGATTTGCTTGAGAAAGGAGTCATCCGACCAAGTACTTCTCCATGCATATCACCCATTGTGTTGGTACCAACGAAAGATGATACATGGAGATTGTGTGTGGATTTCCGGGTGTTGAAAAATACTACAGTGAAGAACTGTTACCCTCTTCCTTATATTGATGATTTGTTGGATCAATTAAAAAATGAAACTTATTTCACTAAGTTAGACTTAAGAAGTGGTTATCATCAAGTAAGGGGTTTTTAAGACGATATTTGGAAAAATTCTTTTAAAACAAAACAAGGTTTATTTGAATGGTTGTTATGCCCTTTGGGATTTGTAAATCTCTTGCTACTTTCATGCGAGTTATGAAAGATGTATTTAGGTCATTCATAGATTATTTTGTAATAATATACTTAGACTATATATTGATTTTCAATAAAAGTTGGGAAGATCATGTAAATCATGTTAGAAAAGTCTTAGATGTTTTGAAAAAGGAGAAATTGTGCCTAAATATGTCAAAATGTGAATTTGGGAAAGCACATTTACTTTGTTTGGGATATATAGTAGGGGGTGGTGAATTGAAAATTGATCCCTCTAAAGTTGAAGCCATTATGAAGTGGCCTAAGGCTAATAATGTAATAGAAGTTAGGAGCTTCCTGGGGGCAATTCAGAATTGGAGGAAGTTCATTGTTAACTTTTCTTTTATTACATATCCTTTATATGCTTTGACAAGTACCAAACATTTCTTTCAATGGGGAGGTAAACATAAAAATCCTTCGAGACATTGAAAGAAAATATTAGTACAACCCCAGTTCTAGCATTGTCATATTTACAACAAGCATTTGAAATTGAAAATGATGCAAGTGATTATGCCATGGGAGCAATGCTAATTCAAAGGAGGAAACTAGTTTGTTACCATTTTGATATCTTTACTTGTGCGGTAAGAAATTATCCTACTTATGACAAAGAATTGTATGCTTTGGTTCAAAGTATGAATAAATGGAAACAACATTTGATGGAAAAAGAGACAACCTGTTACACATTATTTTCATCATCCCAATGATCGTTAATGATGTAAACCTATCTGTTGCCTTCAGAGGGGTCAGTGGCCTGAGCTCTTGAAGAAAGAAGGGAGAAGAACTTTTCTTGAGAAAAGAAGTTGCATTTTCCTGTGTAAAAACCTTATAAAAAAGGAAGTTCGCAGGTTGCCTATGTATTAGGGTGCGAGAATGCCTGATTCTCGTAGGCTGCATCATAGCTAGGGTGCGAACAGTTTGCAGGTTGCACTATAAGTAGGGTGCGAGAATGCTTACACGTGGAAAAACGAGCGTTTTCTCGAATCTTCTAGAAGGAGAAACTTCCATGGTGAGGTGGCATCCGAATGGTTTGGATCTTACTCACTTTCATGATTTAGTGGGATCATCCTAACCTCCTCACCTTATCCTATTCAACTTATAAAAGGAGAGGAGATCTCATGGAGAAGGGGTTCTTGAGCTTGTTAGCTTTGGTTGGCTTAGAATTATTAGCTTGGTTGGAGTGGCTTTGNTGTGTTTTATTGTATGATTCCTTGATCACATACATAGGTTTATATTGAGTTTATTCTATTACTATCACTTTGGATGGTTGCGTTCTTTTGTAGGATCATCATGGTATGAGCATTGGAACGGAGCTAGAATGGTGATGGTGAGAGGAAGCGACATTTAAATGGCATGTCACTCATCCCTCCTTAGTTAGTAAATTCAATATCTAAAACTTAAGGAAATCGTCATGTTCTGGTGTGTTTTGTTCTAGATCCAGGTGGATCTAGGGAGATCAGTTAGTGTCCACACCTACCGATTTGTCCGATAAGCAACCATTCATTTAGATCATCAACGTTTGCAGTATCTCCAATAAAAAACCAAGCTACAATATTCATGTCATTTCCAGTAGATGAAATTTTTGCAACAATTCCATTTGGTGATCAGGTATAAGAAAGGTATACAAATTTTATTTTTCTAATATGTTATCTAGACATTCTGCTAATGCATCAATTGTTTTACAACATAGTTCATTAGCTCATGAAAGTTACATTGAACAATATGCTAGAGATGAAGATTTTAAGGATGTTTATAAAACATTAATCCATGACACTAAAGTGGAAGAATTAGGTTATCATGTACATTACTAATTGTTATATCATCTTGGTAAGTTATGTATTCCATGAGATGAAAGAGTGCATGTAATCAGATAAGCACATACTTCTCTCATATTTTTATCATTTCACTATAGGAAAAATGGTAGCTTAGTTACAACGCTATTGTTCTTGGCCTCAGATGTTTGAAACTGTGCCCAAATATGTAAAAATATGTGTGATGAGTTCCACTAGCAAACCAAGTAACATAAAATTTGGTTTGTATATGCCACTTCTTGTACCCTCTCGTCCATGGGAAAGTGTGTCTATGGATTTTGTAGGGGGCTTGTCTATGTCTAGGAAAGGTCATGATATATGTTGTGGATAGATTTAGAAAAATGTGTATTTTAGTGCCTTGTAAGAAATAGGTGATAGGAGAAGAGACTACACATTTGTTCTTCCAACATGTCTAGGTTCATTTCAATTTTCCCACATCAATTATATCTGATCGAGACTTCCACTTTTGTGGGAATTTTTGGTCAACTTTGTGGGAGTTAATGGACACCAAGATTTGAAAGAGCACTACTTTTCATCCACATACCGATAAACAAATGGAAGTGGTCAATAGGATAGTGATACACTTACTCCAAAGATATTGTAGCAAGTTTCCTAAGCTTTGGGATGAACAATTGTATTATGTACAACATGCCTGTAATTGTTCCATACATTCTTCTACATAGAGGTCTCCATTTGAGATATGTTTTGGATATTTTCTCGAGTCTCCTCTGGACTTCACTTTTGGGAAAGATTCAGTGGTATATGGACGTAATGATGAAAACAAAGCCAAGAAGTTCATTCATAATATCAAATTGGTTCATCAAGATGTACATGAACAATTGGAAAAGATCCAAGCCAAGTATAAGGATAGGAATGGCAAGCATTGGGTGATAATCACTTCCAAGTTGGTGATCAAGTTCAACTACACATTAGCAAAATGCCTTAAAGGTGAATGTAAAAATCTCAATCCAATAAGGTATGGTCCATTTAAAATGTTGGAAAATATTGATGACAACGCTTTTTGGTTGGAGTTACCTCCATATATGCAGATGTATTTCATGGTTAATGTTGAAAAAATGAAACTATATGAGCCTCCTATGATCATGGATCAAGGCGAGAATGTTCAAGTTCCTTTTGTTGAATATTTTTCTTCTGAATATCTTGATGAGTTGTAGGAAGATGTTATTCTTGATAAAAGGGCAAGGAATCTATGAAGAGGTGACATGGAGTAGCTTCGTGTAGGTCTAAAATGAATTAACCCAAGTAAATCATGATGGATGGAAACCAAAAAAGTGAGGGAGATATACCCTCACTTATTTTCTGAATGAAACTATAATTTTGGTGGTCCAAAATCTTCTTAGTGGGGAGGCGTGATCCAAGAGTATTCCCCCTACAACTGAACTGATATGACGTGTCACTTATTTTCCTTCAAACAGTCAATTCATGTTTGTATATCTATCATGCATATCACTACGATCAAGGGATCTTAGGTATGCCATTTCAATGAAGTACAAAAAAACACTCTCAAAATGCGTTGAGTTCGATGGGGGAAGCTTCCATTTGAGGCAAGATATCTTTTGGCCATCCCTTTCTAGCTACATATTTATATTGTGTACATTCAACAGATGAGGCAGGGTCTATAACACTCTATTCAAAATTGGGAACATGGTCGAGGTCTTCCCATGGAGTGAGAGTTTGTGTGCGAGAAGACAAATGATCAAACCCTTGGCTTGGAATATATATGAAAATACGTTATGATTTGGAGCCTGAATCCATCTAAAGATCTGCAAATCAAAGTGATAGAGATGAAGGAGGAAAAAGTAACTAGACACAATGTTGAAATTGGATGCCACTGTGTAAAGGCCAATCTCTATTTGCAAGCTTTACAACTGGCGACACAATTTATCTTTGGGATCAATCTTTTTTGTCCTTACTACCTGAGATCTGTGTCGCTTTGGATGATTTTTTGTGGTCTTAGTGACCTTGATCAACAACAGGGGTTACCCCTGGTTATAAGTCCCAATTAGAACTCACATCATTTTTAATAGGGAACCCTTCCATATTCTATCCCGATAGCCATTACTGCTTTGGGATTTATTGGTTGTGGCCCAATCCACTGGTGATGGTTTCTAAGCTAAAGAGTGAAGTGGAACTAATATAATATGTAAATGAATGCATCTATATGAAACTAAGAGTAACAAGAAAGAAAACATAGAACCTTACATGTTCTTGTCAATGGCTAGAGAAAGAGTTCACATAGAGAAAAGAAAAGAATATGGGTAAATGACTGCAAACCCATAATAGTGTAGAATTGAAACAATAATTTATAGTCCTATGTTCACAGATTTAGACAAATATTTTCTGAGGAACAAAAATAAAAATGCAGCAACCACACATGAGAATAATCTACAATGTGAGATACATTCTTGCACTCCAGTGTTGAGAAAAAAATGGAAAAACATTCCACAACAAGCACAAGACAAAAATCCAAGTTCTTCAAAAATAGCTTGGCAAAAAAAAGATTCTTCTCATTAAAGTTTAAAAAATAGTACATGAAAGCTCAAAGAGCCAAAAACCCATCTTTAGAGTACAATCCCCCTATTTATTGAAATTCACCCTCACTTTGGCCTTCCGCCTTCCCGACTCTCGACCTTCTGTTTGCAAACTTTTGCCCCTATTCTCTATGGAATGATATGAGGTGAAATAGGGCTAAAACATATGATGCCCCACAATATATTTTTGCCCTAGTTCACCTCATACAATGTGGTCGATAATTTGGATACTATGGGTCTCTCTTGCCTTTATGCATGTGAATTGACTATCATGAGATCTGTACTTTAACATTTGTTGTTTGAGATAGTTTGTTGATTGCTTCTCTTGTCATGACTCCATTTGGACGGTCTTTTCACCATTAGAAGACTCATTTTTTACCATTTAATCCCTTGTTTTTTCCTCTTCACTGTCCCTTTCACCATATTATCTAGTGTTTTCCAAAGGAAATGTCATTTCAAGATTAAGAGGTAATTAGTTGTTAATATTAATCATCCTCCATTGCTTTTGATAGATTAAAAGGGTTAAAGTTGACTTTTTACTAATGATGGTTGTGTTAGTTTAGATTTGGTAACTCTATGCAGATCCTGTAACCACTCTCGTTCTTCACATGGGTTTTTCTTCTATCAACCTCAAGATGGTTTCATGCCTTAACCATGCAATTTATGTCTTAGTTTAGATCTCATTTGTGCACTAACACTTCACATACAATATTAGCATCTCACAATCTTACGCCCCCGGATTGATAAGAAGTGTAGTGAAATTTAAAACAATTAAATTGTTTGACAACTCGTGTGATGGTATCTCATTCTTTGTTGTAGATCACATTTGCAGAGATATTGTGGCATACTAGTGGATCCTCCTTTTCTTGATGTATAACATTCATGTCTCTGTAATCCGCTTCTTCATACATTATGTATTCAAGTTCTTGAGTATGATCCTCTTTTAGTAGCAGTACCTGGGTGCAATTTACCACAAAATACATGAGTTCACCAATACATGGAACTTCAAGACATACTTTAAAAAGGTGCATTTAAACATATAGAATTCAATTGGTAGCTAAGTGATAGGTTCATATATACTTCCCTGAGTTTAATCTTTGGTCCTTTTGATGATGAGCTCATAGATATCCTCATTGATATGTCGTGTTATCAGGTTCCTGGGTAGTTGATAGTGCACCATTATTCAAACTAGAAAATTTTGAACAAATGGTGAGGAATATCCTAAATATTATCACATATAAGTTGTAGAGCTCATTGACACCTTTCCAATGGTATAAGGAATGTGAGAAATGGAACTCAGAGTCAAAATTTATGGAAAGAACAAAAATGGGAGCTAGGTTTTGCTCAGTGCGTTGTGTTGCGTCCCCTGCCCATCTCCGAGGTATCACACCTTGATTTTCTTGGCATGCTTACCAATTAATTCATTCTCTTCCATACTTCATAAATATCAGTTGGAATCCAACCTTACAATTTGTCCATCCATGCCTTGAGGCATCGAGTCTTATTCCTCATTTTCGTTCACAGGCTAACATGTGAAAGGGAACGAATAATAGATTAAGGGAAAGACATCAATACATCAGATAACCAATGAAATAACACCCCGACACGTCAGAGCACAAAAGATATTATAATATTGAGGTGGTGCCAAATACACCGTAGGTCAGGAAGGATTTAAATATTGGTGAAGTCGAGGGATTAAAATATTGGTGGGTTGCTGATACATGAAGAGAAGAAGAGCACATAATGCATGAAATAATGGTTGAGGAAGGAGAAGGGGGTTGAATGGTTTATGGCCCCCCTCCTCCTTCCACATCATCTTTCTCCATATGTCTTCCAAAGCATTCCCTGCTTAATTAATCATTAAACAATTATTTTTTTAAATTGCTTTCAAACCACTTCAAACGTTTGAATTTCATGCTTAGTGTTAGCGCCAATTCTTGCAAGTCATGAGCGTCGAGCACAACATATTGAAGAAGTCCATTTTGGGCTTAAAAACAAGAAAGCGGGAATTTTGTTTTCAATGGCAAGAATCCATAGATGGAGCAGATCGACGGTCATCGGGTAAGTTTGAGACGTAGAGTTGCACGAGGTTTGGTGCATGAGATCATCTCTTATGGACAAAATCACAAAATGATGAGCCATTTCGGCATTTCGGCTACCAGGACTTCAAGGGACAAAGGGTTTCTCTCTTCCACTACATTTCGAAACCCTAAAATGCTAAATACGAAAAGCGCCCAGGAGCCATTTCGACATTTCGGCTACCGAGACTTCAAAGAACAAAGGGGTTGCTCTTCCACTGCATTTCGAAACCCCGAAATGCGAAATGCGAAAAGTGCCCAGGAGCCATTTCAACATTTCAACTACCGGGACTTCAAATGACAAAGGGTTGCTCTCTTCCACTGCATTTCGAAACACCGAAACGTGAAATGTGAAAAGCGCCCAGGAGCCATTTCGACATTTCTGCTACCGGGACTTCAAAGGACAAAAGGTTGCTCTCTTCCACTGCATTTCGAAACCATGAAATGCGAAATGCGAAAAGCGCCCAGGAGCCATTTCGACATTTCGGCTACCAGGACTTCAAAGGACAAAGGGGTTTCTCTTCCACTGCATTTTGAAACCCTGAAACGCGAAATGCGAAAAGTGCCCAGTAGCCATTTCGACATTTTGACTACCGACACTTCAAAGGTTGCTCTCTTCCACTGCATTTCGAAACCCCAAAATGTGAAATGCGAAAAGTGCCCAAGAGCCATTTCGGCATTTCGGCTAATGGGACTTCAAAGGACAAAGGGGTTGCTCTTCCACTTCATTTCGAAACCCCGAAACGTGAAATGCGAAAAGTGCCCAGGAGCCATTTCGACATTTCAGCTATAGGGACTTCAAAGGACAAAGGGTTGCTCTCTTCCACTGCATTTTGAAACCTCGAAACGCGAAATGTGAAAAGCGCCCAGGAGCCATTTTGACATTTCGGCTACCGGGACTTCAAAGAACAAAGGGTTTCTTTTTGTGTTTTCAGTCTTGACCACCCTCCATGGAAGAAGTAGTTAATGAATATTGAGCAGGTGGTTGAGACCTCAACTCAACTCATAAATGGAGGGCGTGGAAAAGGCCTGGAGCAATCAGCCCATGGTACCCTTGTATGTAGGTCCCCCTGCAAGAGCCATGCTGAGTTAAGGTGGCATCTGACGAAGGAGTTCCGTCCAGGTTTGACTGAGGAGCCTGCACACGCTAATTTGGACTTTAATGTCTCAGCTACCTTCCTGCTGCAAAGGTGGCGAATTGCCCTGAGTATATATACTCAGTTTTTGTATTTCTGTAAGGATGGATGGTAGAGCAGAGATCCTGGCTGTAATGTTTTAATGAAGCACTGGTTTTCCTGGCTGTGTATATGTATATGAAATTTCCTTATTTAATGTACGACATCTCTCTTTTTCATCTTGTTTCGATCTCAAAATGAAAGGGTTCATGGTTGAATGATTCATATGAATCATCGTGACTGTGTTATGATAAAGGATTTATTATATCTCTGTTACTTTCTTTTAGTTTTTCTGCCTTTGAATATAATAAGTTATTGTGTTCAAAGTTTTCTTCTGTAGGTTGTTGGAAGCTTGATGCCTACAACAACCCTTCACTTTTCCTCATAGAAGTCTTCCTCCTACTCACCCTTATTACAACTTACTGCCTGGAATTGAACCAAGACCTCATCTGCTTGTGCATGCCTGGCATAGTTTCTAAGTTAGAACGATATTGTTCCGAGTTTACTTCCATTCATCACCCTTTATCAACAAATCGTGACATTCAAACTGATGGGCCTTAGGCTTACTCCTGCTGCAATCCAGGAGTGACTTCTGACGCCGTTGCCAGGGGCGAAGTTGAAAATTTTCCCTAGGATTGATCGATATCGAGCCTCTGAGTCTGAAGATGCATCAGGCATTAGAGCCCTAGGAGATTGCTACTATGCACCTGGCGACTCCATTGTGATGAATCCACTGTGGCGAACTTGCTATTTTAGTTGTGGATTTCAGAGGTAGACACACGCGGTCCCATCCACAACTACCTCTAGCTACACCTGAAGCTGATCCGGAGGTGATATTCAGAAAAGGAAATGCCTTTGAAGGAGAAACTTCCACCACCGAACCAGGTAATTTTGCATCTCCTTCTGTAGGAACTCCATTTTCTTCTTCTTAGCTTCCTATCAGACCTTTTCTGAAGTTTCCCATTTCCCGAATTTCAGAAGTGTTCCTACTGAGTTTTCCCATCCTGGTCTGGGATTGGAGGGAGAAATCCTTATCACTCCCCTCTTCTCTGAAGTTGTACCTTGGCGTAGACCTAAGACCATATAAGATTTCCCCACCCCTAGCTTTACCACCCCTCCTCTTATTACTGTTGCTGCTACTGCATAGAGAGAAGCATCTGCTGATTCAATCCCCTTAGCCTTCTCTCTGAATCCCCCATTATTTCCCCATCCACTTGTAAGCTCATTTCTAGTATCCCATGTTCGAGCTCCTTCTCCTCTAAGTTCTCCTCCACCTAATATTCCTATGGCAGGAGCAAATCCCCCCATGACCAGAATGGAGGCCATAATAGCTGCTAGGTATGATCCCCTTCTGTTACCTTAGCCTCTCAATGCCCTTCCAGCAGATGGCTACCTTAAGAAGATTCCCAAGTTTACAGGCGAAGGGGACATAGCTGCAAAAGAACACCTTGAAGCCTTTTACAGTTTTACAGACGATCATGTTATCATGCATGCAGACGTATAGATGAGAATTTTCGTCCATAGCCTTGAAGGCGAGGCTAGAAAGTGGTTTAGGGCCCTGCCTCCTGGATCTATCGATGGGATTGAGGCTTTGGATAATGCCTTTTTGAGACAGTGGGGAGACAAAAAAGACTTCATGTATTACATAACAAAGTTTGGGTCTTTGAAGAGAAAGGAAGGAGAGTCTGTCTTTGACTTCTCCAAGAGATTCAATAAAATGTACAATAAGATCCCCACTGAAATAAATCCCTCAGAAGCCTTTGCTAAAATCACTTATGCGAGTGCTTTTGATCCTGATTTTTGCCTCCTGTTGAGGGAAAGGAGAGCAACTACTCTGGCTCACATGCAGGATGCAACCGTGGAAGTATAATCTAACATTTTGGCTATTGACTGACTCATGAATAAGGTTGATAGAGACATATCCAGGAAGGGACCTGAAGCCTCTCCATCCAATTCCTCTCCCCTTCCCCTTCAGATGGACGAGGTAACTAAAGTGCTAAAGTTGCTTTCAGCTAGAATGGAAAGGTGGGAGTTGGAAGGGAAGCCCATGTACAAAAATCCCCAAAATACTGATAACAGAGGCTTCAAGAGGCCTAGCAATAATGTGCCACAAGATTTTCCAAGGGAACAAAGGAGAAAAGACAAAGATGATAAGAAAATTCAAATGCCTCTCCAAAATAGCCTAGTTTCTCATGACGAAGGAGAAGAGATAGATGAGCTCGAACCCGAAATTCACTGTATTGAAGACACTTCCCCTTTTCCCCATTTGACTCAATCTTCATTTGAAGGATCCCTTATGAACATTCACGTCAATGAGTTGGGTAAAGGGGAAAAGGACAACAACACTCCTAACAGATATCATATCAGGTCAAAGAAGAAAGAAGGAAATTTTGATAGCCATGATCAACCCCTCATAGCAGAAAAACCTGCTAAACCTGCTACAATCACTACTAAAGAAAATAAAACTTAGAATACTTCGCCAACAACCAAAGAACCTGTCTTTGAGGTAAGGGAAGCTCCTAAGCCTTTTCCCTCCTTTAGTTTTGAGCATGAAATTCAGAAGATTAGAATTCCCGTACCCCTCTCAGAGCTAGTTAAAAATGAATATTTCAAAAGGTCCCTCTCCAAGCTACTACAATCTGAATCCCCCCAGCCTTCTACAGACTCAGTAAATATTCAAGATGAAAAGATAGCAGTCATATTAGGTCCCATGGTAGAAGACAAAGATGATTCATCCCCTCCCTTCTACACATCCCTGAACATACATGATAAAGTGCTGCATAATTGCCTCATGGATTCAGGAGCTTCCCACAACCTTATGCCCAAAATAGTCATGGAAGAATTGGGACTGGAAGTGACAAAGGCTTATCACAATTTGTACTCTTTTGATTCAAGGAGGGTGCAATGCCTTGGAGTCATCACAGACTTGGTGGTATCTTTATTTCAGCTGCCAATGAAGAGTGTGGTCATGGACATTGTAGTAGCTGATGTTCCCCCCAAGTTCGACATGCTGTTGTCAAGATCTTGGATTAAAAAACTTGGAGGAACATTACAGATGGATCTCACATATGCCACCATTCCAGTCTTTAGAGGGGAACACATGAGGTTGTATAGAGACGCTCAGCTAGCCTACATTGTCAGTGACGAAGCAGACCCCACTAATCACCCCATCTTTTCACTTGACACTGATTTGGGGTCTAGTTTATTGAAGATCACTGAGACTCTTGAAGCCCCTTTTCAAATCAGAAAGCAACCCATATTTAATCACGAGATACCTCCTCCAACCACCTTTGTTTGGAAAATGTCCTTCGATGGAGCTTCTTCTAGCGAAGGCGCTGGTGCTGGAGTGGTTCTTGTGTCCCCTTGGTAGGAAACCATATCCCTGTCATACAAGCTAGAATTTGAAGCTACCAATAATGTGGCAGAATATGAAGCTCTTGTTCTGGGTATGAGGGCTGCAAAAGAAATGGGAATTAAGGAGGTAGTATTGTTTAGAGATGCTGAGTTGATAATCCAGCAAGTAAAAAATGCTTATCGGGCTAAGCATTCTCGACTCAGGAGTTACAAAAATGAAGTGTGGGAACTGATTGATAATTTCTTCTCAGCTTTCAACATTTCTTTTATTCCAAGAGAGGAAAATACTTTGGCCGATTCCTTAGCTGTCTCAGCTAGTCTATTCAAGATCCCTTTGTTGCCTAAGATCAAATATGAGGTCGAGATAATATACAGGCCATCTATTCCAGACAATATCAAACATTGGAAGGTATTCGAAGATGATCTTGAAATCGAAAAATTTCTTCAGTCCATCTATGAATTTTCTGCATTGCAAATTAATCAGGATCCTGATCTCGAAAGTCACCCTCACCCTGAGGTATTTTTAAATAAAATCACTAATCACCATATTATTCATCTGCCTAGAAATCACATTCCGAAGGGACTGGTCCCTTTAGAAAGACTGTTCAATGGAAATGATGTGGCAGTAAAGGGTAGGGTTTCAAATGGAGATGATGATACAACGGAGTGCAACATTGGCACACAGGAGGAGCCTAAGTTTGTCAAGTTGTCAAGCGGTTTGACCAAAGAACAGAGGACCAAATATACCGAGTTATTAAGAGAATTTTCTGATGTGTTTGCATGGACCTATGAAGACCTCAAGACATATGACACAACTATCATTGAACACAACATCCCACTGAAGGGAGAGGCTAAGCCATTTAGGCAGAAACTAAGACAGATAAATCCCATGTTGTTTCCTGTCATGAAGACAGAAGTGAAGAAGTTGTTAGATGCCCAAATAATTGTCCCCTTGAGATATTTATAGTGGGTAGCCAATTTGGTCCCAGTGAGGAAGAAAAGTGGAGAAATCATGCTCTGCGTCGATTTCAGGAACCTGAACAGGAGCTCAAAGAAAGACAACTATCCCTTGCCCAACATGGAACACATATTGCAGAGGGTAGCTAGTGAATCTAGGATATCCATGATTGACGAAATTTCTGGCTATAATCAGATATCAGTCATGCCCGAGGACAGAGAAAAAACAACCTTCACCACTCCTTGGGGCACATTCATGTATGCCAAATTGCCTTTTGGATTAATGAATGCGGGAGCAACATTTTAGCGAGCCATGGACATAGCCTTCATTGGGGAGAAAGATCAATTTGTGGTGATCTATATAGATGACATCACAGTCTTCTCCAGGTCTGATAAGGAGCACCGCTGTCACTTGAGGAAAGTTTTCTTGAAATGCCGGAGGTTTGGCCTTTCCTTAAATCCCAAGAAATCTTTGTTTTCTATGAAGGAGGGGAAACTGTTAGGCCATATAGTATTAGCAGAGGGAGTGAGAATTGATCCCAGTAGGGTAGAGGCAATTCAGACCCTGTCACTTGCCAGGTCTAGAAAGAAAGTTTAGGCTTTTTTAGGAAAGATTAACTTTCTGAGGAGGTTCGTCTCAAATTTTGCTGAGTTGGTGAAACACATCACAACCATGCTTAGAAAGGGAAAATAAGTAAAATGGACTGCTGAACCCAGGGAGTCTTTCATCCAAATAAAAAGGGCATTGACTAAGGCACCTGTGTTGATCAGTCCTGATTATTCCAAGGATTTTCTATTTTTTTCTTTTGCTTCTTTTGATACAGTAGCATCGGTCTTATTGCAGAAAAATGAGGAAGGGCGAGAGCAACCCATTTCATTCTTTAGTAAGGCATTAAGAGATGTAGAAATCAGGTATGAGATCATGGAGAAGTAGGCCTATGCCTTGGTGAAAGCTCTCAAATCTTTCAGAGTCTATGTCTTGCACTCAAGAGTGACTGCATACGTTCCTTCAACCTCTGTGAAGGACATCCTTATACAACCTGACATAGATGGGAGAAGATGTAAATGGATTGCCAAGATCTTGGAGTTTGACCTGGAGATAAAGCCCACCAAGTTGGTAAAAGGGCAGGGTTTAGCCAAGCTAGTGGATGAATCCAATTGTAAGGCCTTGGGGGTTAGCTTCATCAACTCTTGCTCAGGAAATCAACAAGCTGAGTCACCCAGCAAAAGCTCTCAGGGTGGCTTATCACTAGCAAAATGCACCTAGTACAGAGACATTTTGTACTTTCTGTAAGAGTTGAAGCCTCCTGATGGAATGGGAAAAAGCAAGGAAAGATATTTAAAGCTCAAGGAAGTCAGATATTTCCTTATTGACCAAGTCTTGCACTGGAGAGATCCTCTAGGGGTGTTTTTGAGGTGTCTGAATCCACAGGAAGCCTAGAAAGTCATGTTTGATTTCCACAACGGCCTTTGCGGAGGGCATCATTTCTGGAATACCACAAACCACAAAATTCTCAGAGCTAGGTACTACTGGCCCACCTTATTCACTGATGTTTGCAGAGAAGTCAGAGCTTGCATCAAATGACAAAGGTTCTCAGGAAAGTAGCAGCTCAAATCTCTGCCACTAAAGCCTGTAGTAGCTTCAACACCCTTTCAACAGTGGGGGTTGGACTTCATTGGGGAAATTCATCCTCCTTCAAGTGGCCATCATAGATGGATCCTGACTGCAACAGACTATTTCACCAAGTGGATAGAAGCCACCCCCACCAGGATTGCTTCGCACAAGGTAATTATTAGCTTCTTGAAGGATATCATAGCCATATTTGGCTGTCCCAACAGAATTGTCACTGATAATGCTGCTTCTTTCAAGTTTGCGCCTCTGGTTAAGTTCTGTGAGTAGTTCGAGATTTCACTAATTCACTCCACTCTCTATTATCCTGAAGGAAATGGACTAGCAGAATCTTCCAATAAAAGTCTAATCAAACTCATTAAAAGATTATTGGAAGACAATAAGAGGGCCTGGGATTCAAAGCTCAAATTTTCTTTATGGGCCGATCGAGTGACAATGAAGAAGTCGCTGGGTACCTCACCTTTTCAACTTGTTTATGGGACGGAGGCTATGTTTCCCACTCAACTCACTTACCTGTAGCTAAATTCTTTCAAGATCATGAAGGAGAGCCAGACCATATGGTCAGAAGAATTCATCAAGTGGTGGAAGTGCAACAGATCAAGGAGCAGGTGATGGACATAGCTCACAGTCATCAACAAAAGATCAAGCAGGCCTTTGACAGGAAGGTTAGGAAGGAGGAATTTGAGTTGGGAGATTTGGTGCTTAAGTGGGATGCACCCAGGCAGAAGAGGGGCAAACACAACAAGTTTGATGCCCTCTGGATCGGGCCCTTCAAAATCTCTGAAGTAGTCTTAAATAACACGTACAGGTTGCAAGATTGGAGGGTGAAGAAGTCTTTAGCGGCCCAGTAAATGGGCATTTCCTAAAGAAATATTTTGTTTGAGCCTTAGACGACTCCTCTGTTTTTGTAAATATTGTCTTTATTGCTTTTATGTTTATTTTCGGCTTAATAAATGACTCCATAGCCCAACAGAAGCAATTGGAACTGCATAAGGAGTTCTTAGAGCATCGTAGGGACGACTCTATCCCCCATGGAGCCTAATGTTAGCGTCAATTCTTGCAAGTCATGAGCGTCGAGCGCAACATACTGAAGAAGTCCATTTCGGGCTTAAAATCAAGCGAGCGAGCATTTTGTTTTCAATGGTGAGGATCCATAGATGGAGTAGATTGATGGTCATCGGGTAAGTTTGAGTCCCAGAGTTTCACGAGGTCTAGCGCATGAGCTCATCTCTTATGGCCAAAATCACAAAATGATGAGCCATTTCGGCTACCGAGACTTCAAAGGACAAATGGTTGCTCTCTTCCACTGCATTTCGAAACCCCGAAATGCGAAATGTGAAAAGCGCACAGGAGCCATTTCGGCATTTCGGCTACCGAGACTTCAAAGGACAAAGGGGTTTCTCTTCCACTGCATTTCAAAACCCCGAAACGCGAAATGAAAAAAGCGCTCAGGAGCCATTTCGACATTTCGGCTACCGGGACTTCAAAGGACAAAGGGTTTCTCTCTTCCGCTGCACTTCAAAACCCTGAAACGCGAAATGCGAAAAGCTCCCGGAGCCATTTCGACATTTCAGCTACTCCGAATTCAAAGGACAAAGGGTTGCTCTCTTCGACTACATTTCGAAACCCCAAAACGTGAAATGTGAAAAGCGCCCAGTAGCCATTTCGACATTTCGATTATCGGGACTTCAAAGGACAAAGGGTTGCTCTCTTCGACTGCATTTCGAAACCCCGAAACGTGAAATGCGAAAAGTTCCCATGAGCCATTTCGACATTTCGGCTACCAGGACTTCAAAGGACAAAGGGGTTGCTCTTCCACTGCATTTCGAAACCCCGAAACGCGAAATGCGAAAAGCACCCAGGAGCCATTTCGGCATATCGGCTATCGGGACTTCAAAGGACAAAGGGTTGCTCTCTTCCACTGCATTTAGAAACCCCGAAACGCGAAATGTGAAAAGCGCCTAGGAGCCATTTCGACATTTTGGCTACCGTGACTTCAAAGGACAAAGGGGTTGCTCTTCCATGCATTTCAAAACCCTGAAATGCGAAATGCAAAATGCGAAAAGTGCCCAGGAGCCATTTCGACATTTCGGCTATCGGGACTTCAAAGGACAAAGGGTTTCTCTCTTCCACTGCATTTCAAAACCCCGAAACGCAAAATGTGAAAAGCGCCCAGGAGCCATTTCGACATTTTGGCTACCGAGAATTCAAAGAACAAAGGGTTTCTTTTTGTGTTTTCAGTCTCGGCCACCCTCCATGGAAGAAGCAGTTAATGAATATTGAGTCGGTGGTTGAGACCTCAACTGAACTCATAAATGGAGGGCGTGGAAAAGTCCTAGAGCAATCGGCCCGTGGTACCCTTGTATGAAAGCCCCCCTGCAAGAGTCATGCTGAGTTAAGGTGGTGTTTGACGAAGGAGTTCCATCCAGGTTTGACTGAGGAGCCTACACACGCTAATTTGGACTTTAATGTCTCAGCTACCTTCCTGCTGCGAAGGTGGCGAATTGTTTTGAATATATATACTTGGTTTTTTTTTATTTCTGTAAGGATGGATGGTAGAGCAGAGCTCCCGACTGTAATGTTTTAATGAAGCACTGGTTTTCCTAGCTGTGTATATGTATATGAAATTTCCTTTTTTAATGTAAGGAAACTCTCTTTTTCATCTTGTTTCGATCTCAAACTAAAAGGGTTCATGATTGAATGATTCATATGAATCGTCGTGACTGCGTTATGATAAAGGATTTATTATAGTGCTGTTACTTTCTTTTAGTTTTTCTGCCTTTGAATATAAAAAGTTCTTGTGTTCAAAGTTTTCTTCTGCAGGCTATTGGAAGCCTGATGCCTACAACAACCCTTCACTTTTCGTCATAGAAGTCTTCCTCCTACTCAACCTTATTACAACTTACTGCCTGAAATTGAATCAAGACCTCATCTACTTGTGCATGCCTGGCCTAGTTTCTAAGTTAGAACGATATTGTTCCGAGTTTACTTCCATTCATCACCCTTTATCAACAAATCGTGACATTCAAACTGATGGGCCTCAGGCTTACTCCTGCTGCAATCCAGGAGTGACTTTTGACGCCAACACTTAGTATCGACTCTTGAGTTGTGATGGATATGATTATGGTGCAACACCAAAACATGGAGAGTCTTGAGGGTTTAAAACATAATGGTTAAGAGGGGGGTTGTATGATTGATGGCGTATTAAACAAGATTTGGCTATCGCAATACCTGCTGCAATTGAAAAAAACTGAATCTGAATTTAATTGACTTGGAAAATATAATTTAATTTGAATTATGTAATTTATATTATAAAATATTATATAATTATTAATTAATAAAAACAGTTATATTATAATATATATAATACAATATTTTTAATTATAATTAATTAACAATAATAATTATAATTGAATAACCAATTTTTTACCATTCACCAAATTTTCCTTCAAATGTATTTTTAGCATGGCAATTTCCATTATGCCCATTGATTCATCTGGTTATTATAAAGTTATTATTATACATGTAGCTAGAGATATTACATGAAGAAACAAATCAGCCATGACTATGGGTTAGTAAAAATAACTACTTTTAATAATCACCATGAACCAAAACGTGGCACACAGATATTGTGTATTGTGTATTAATGTACGCGTACGTGTCTTGTGTATTAATGTACATGTACGTGTAATGATCGGAGTAACCGCAGAGTGATGGATGTAATGGATGTACGAGAGTAGTAAAAAATAATGAGTGCACCGCCATCGGGCCTAGAATAAGAGGAGAATTGGATAAACAAATTATTGAATATATAAATGCATTTTATTATTTAAGAAAAATATAAAAAAAAATTCGCTAATGTTAAAATTTGGGTAAAAGATGAAATTTATGGTCCACGACAAATTAATAGCCAATCAACAGGGGAACTCATCACTATATACACTGCCTAC
Organism: Picea sitchensis; assembly: GCA_010110895.2. Taxonomy (NCBI): domain Eukaryota; kingdom Viridiplantae; phylum Streptophyta; class Pinopsida; order Pinales; family Pinaceae; genus Picea; species Picea sitchensis. Next base: position 35,988 of record SNQJ01S0040389.1, read on the forward strand.
GATAGGTATAATAATGTTAGGAGGGGTGTCAAATGGTTTTAGAGGCCCCTTGTCACGTCACTTTGTCCTCATGTGCATTTTAAAACCACACATGTCCCCTTGCTTAAAATATTACTTAATTCTTTTCCTTTTACAATAAATTTTGTTTAATTGTTTTTAAATTAAAATCCCTTTCTCTTATATTAAATTTTATTTTAATCCTTAAAATTGTTTTAATACATTTTCTTCATTTAATTTATTTTATAATATAACACTGTGTATCGGTGTTCGGTTAAATATGTTGACCGATGTTTAATAATGTTTAAATTTTCCTCATATGATGCTCAATTGAGATGTCATTTTTTGCAATGCGGAGAGCATAGGGAGAAGTTTCTGATGAGAGGACTTATCACTTCATTTAATCATTTTAATGGTTTCACAATTAATAAGGTTTGCTTGACGGGAAATCCTTCGTGATCATTTTGGCACTTTTGGACCTCATATTTTGATTCCTTAAATGGCGTTGGATTCGTAATCACGCAAAACCTAAAGTAGGCCTTTTTGGGAGGCAAAACTTTCACTTTGACCAGTACACAGAATTATAAGCAAAAACATTTTTAAATAAAAGTTCGAGCCCCATTCTTCTCATGGCTTTACCCGAATTCAATTACGTCAATTCCTACGACACCTGTGTTATATAGGATTTCAATATATCCATTGAAACTAAAATCATACATTAGTAATTGAGAGATATTATCCTATAAAAATAACTGACTAATGTTTGGAGCACCTGATACTGAGAAATTGGCAGGAGTACCAATTCTTTTTTGAGAAGCAATTCAGAGCTACCCTATGTCTTGTGAATGCTACAATCAACCCACATAACAATATATGGCACTTTCACAGTCAAGGTAAGTCAAAGAACCAAGAGGAACAAAAATACATGCAGGTATGATAAGCATAATAAAATCTGTTTGTGAGACAAACAAACTTGATGAGACTATTGCCACACTCAATCATGACCACAACATGACATAAATTAAATCAACATGGAATCATGCATCAATCATCCATTCAAAGAGGGAATGCTCAATAATTAAAAATCAAGAGAAGCTAGCTAATGGGTGTAGTGATCGAAAGAACCCAGTTGGAAAATTTTAGGAGGGGCCCCAAGCTGACTGACATGGGGAAGGTGTTGAGGCTTCAATAGGATGCTGAACTATTTAGCAAGCTCGTGTTCATTATTTGTAGATTGAGGCCATTATTTGATGTAAAGAATTGAAATGATGTACCTTGCATCCTTCTAAATGGATCACTTCATTAATTGAAGTGGATCTAGAGATGTATCCCATATGGGTGAACCCGTTACCAATTTGCTGAGTATTGCCCGTGTTATTTCAATTCTGGTTTTTAAATTTTAGTCTTTAAATGTTGGTTTTTTAATTAATTAAGCCATTTTTTCACAAAATTACAGGAAATTGAGAGTCCTATTAATATAATTTGAATTAGTGGTTTTAAAATGAAGCCTTTAACACTAATTTCAAATCAATTTTAGTTCTAAATGGCTGAATCTTTTAAATAATTCTTACTTGAGGCTCAAAATCAACTGAGCTTAGGATGCATCCCCACACATTTATTTAAAATGTTGTTAGAAATGGGGCCATTGGATCCTGTAACCTACACCTTGGAATGCCCACTTTTTCAAACTGCTGAATGACCAATGTGCAATGGCACACTTGCAATTCTTGCACAATCCACTATCCAGGAAATTAACTATGCCCTATGGTCATCTCTAACAAAATGTTTAGTGTTTTATCTTACTGTTGATTCTATTACTAGTCCTCTTGCACAAACATCAATCTTTTTAATGTTATGTATCCTTATTTTTGTTAATAATGTATGCAAAAATATTAGCGATTCATGAGAGTAAACTTCAATGACCAGAGTGAAACGTGGATATATAGCTCGGAAATGTTAGAAATAGATTCTTGCATTTGTATCAGGCTAACCAATGGAAAGCTGGAGCCTTAGTTTCTGCCCAACGAGATAGAGGTAAAATCAAGAGAGATCTTCGTTATTTGTGGATTACTTAGCTTAATGCAACAACCCGTGCCAATGGAATCTCCTATAACATATTCATCCTTTGTACAAGCGACAGTTGCTTCCAAATCGTAAAACACTTGCACAAATAACTTTATTAGATAGTAATTGATTTTCCACCATCTTGAAGAACTTGGAAACTAATGAGATATATCAATTACATAATGTAGGTTCAAGGTGTTTTGAAAGTAAAATGTGTTTATGCTTCTCCCTTTGAACCTAATTTCACCAACTGCCAGCAATTGATCCTTGCAATTGCCCTGCCATTTGATGGGTTGTGTTACTATACAAAATGCCAAAAAGAGACATCGTTCTCTTATAACCATAGCCTCCACTGCACATTAGAAATAGATGGTAAAGAAATCAGTTGCACTTTGTAGAAACCACTTCTTGAAAAGATGCTATAAAAATGACAATGGACAATGTTATATCATGTATGAAAGAAGAAAAATGATGTTAAGCCCGTGCTCAAAGACAATACCATTAATCCTAAACATATACAACTACTACAAAACAAGATACTATCTATTTTCCTATTAAACTATTCTCTTTTTAAACACTTGATCAATAAACCTATGTTTAGTATGATGCACTCTAACAAAACTGTACACTTAACTCCTATGTTTTTATCTCTGACCAATTTTCCTTCCTTCCAATGTGTTGGAGATTTTTGCTCTACATTCATGGGTCTAACTCTCATGGATTTGAAATATTATGTTTCATTTTTTTCTCTTTAGAGCCTTTTACAAATGGTTGAACTTACTGAAATTGATAATATAGGTTAAAATATTATGTTTCATTTTTGCTCTTTGGAGCCTTTTACAAATGGTTGAACTTATTTAACTTGATAATATAGGTTGTTTTAAAAACAATTGAACTTATTGAACTTCGTAATATGGTTGAAGTTACTGAATGGTTGTTTGGTCCTTCATATACTTATGGTTGTTGAGATTTTTTTGTTTCACTTCATACTATATAAACAAGTGTTGCAATGCAACTAAGTCCATGTCGAACAAGTTTGAATATATATAAGATTTATTGTGTATTAGCTACTTCTGTTGGAATTCATCTTGATGTAGATGCCATTTTGCTTTGTCTACAAATTCGGTATGTACACTAACACTGCTTTGTCTACAAAATCGGTATGTACTCTAACACGAGACTTATAATCACATACACACTCTTAATCAAAATCCTCACTGTTATAGACAAGCTATCCTTCCAAAGCCAAAAATAAAAAAACCTTTTCATGTAATTTAAAAAAAAAAATTCTAACCTTTCATGCACAAGGGTAACCTGAAAATAAAAAACCTTTTCATGTTATTTTTAAATAATTTTATAACCTTTCATGCATAAGGGCAACTTGACGGCCTGGAGTGGAAGACATTCAAATCATCAAAAGCCTTTGATTGGTGAAATTGAGAGTCCATCCAACTAGCGCCATATGATAAAAATTGAGACAAAACACCACCTTAGTTTCAGGGCCATGATTGCCGAGCAATTTAATCGAAATTAAAATTTTAATGATATGAGAATCTCAATGAAGTGGAATGAAACTGGTCATATCACTTCTTAGAAGTGTGGTACTATGTAAGTACAAATCACTACCACACACACTTACAAAGCAATGCCAAAACCTTACATAAAATAAAAGAGTATCTTACATACTTTTACGTTGGATAGGGTTTACCCTTAGCGTGTTCTAGAGTGGAGATGATAGCTTAATTTAAAGGGTTTTCTATTTGGGATATTAGGTTTGATTGTTGCAAACACTTTTGTCCCAATAAAATTTAACGATCACAATTGGAATTTTCATGATGGAGACTTGAGTTTTGGAGAAGTAAACCCCTTTCACGGATCTCATTCCTCCCTGTAGTACAAAATCATATGACAAGTGATTAATTTATGAACATATATGGTTGATGTGATTAGAGTGGTAGAATATCTACATGGTAGAATGTGTACATTTTCACTATATTAACTGATAACTTCAAAAATCATTAAACGAAAGGATAACCTATCCACAAACAAAGAGATCTCTAATAATTCAAATTACGAATATTCGAGACGTATGCCATGTCTTGATTCGAATCTTGTTTAAGCTATCTCCAATGGAACTATCATAAAGAATCATATTTGAAACACATACTTTTGTCTGGTTCTTTTCGAGTCTTCCAATGCTGGCATGTCAAATTATTATGGTTAGATGGATAACTATGTTGTAGCCAAAGGAATTCGTAGCAACTAGGAATTTTAGTCATCTATAAGCATCTTACAATATTGCATATTAAAATAAGTCTCATATCATATTTGAATTTGAAAAGGAAGTATGGTTTTCATTCTCAGATTTGCAATCCTTTATCAAGTCTAACATGTCATTCCACCCATCTCCTCGGGAATCTGGGTGGACTTGTATTTGTAGCATGTGGTCTAGAAAATTACTGTTGTTGAAGGAAAAGGAGAAGTCTGGTGCATGACTTTGTCCCTTCCTGTAATTCAAAAATGAAAGCTTTGATCAAATTAATCTAAAATAATGGCCACTCTTATTGGAAGTGACAAATTAATGATGTTTGTATAGATACACAATCATCACTTGTTTTTTTCCAAAAAAGAGAACAAACCATTATTAACTGGTTCTAGGGATTGGCATCCATACTTATGTCAAATTATAGTTTTGTAAACCTTTGTCTACAAAACTAAAGGTCTAGACGAGCCATATGATTTTCTTTTCCTAAATACCATCCCCAGATATAATATTAAAGTAGAGATTGAATTTGTATGACCTTAACATAGAGATTGAATTTGTATACGAGTTCATCTAAACAATATGTAATTAAGACAATTTTAAATACAAGTCTCCTGAACAATGAAGGGATAAAATTCAAGCCATTTAGCTATGCTTTGAGTTAGCATGCGAACTACTTTAGTATTCTCTCTAAAGCTATGACACCCAACATGTGAACTTATTTCATTAAAGTTCAGATAGCACAAGACCATGGATACTCCTTAAAATATTCTAATTTTTATGACAAGATCTTTATTAAGTTCCATACCTGTAATAGATTAAAGGAACTTTATCTTGGCAAATGTACCACAACTCACAATATGTAATGTCATGCTCCTTGAGCTCCAACTTGTGAACTCCAAATTTGAGTGATTGAGTCTGTATAATTCTAGTGCCTCGAGAGTTTTTCATAGTGTTGAATCTATTTATGCATTCAAAAATGCAATTTAAACAACATAAAATGGAGATTTCACCAAAATCTATTTTGATGAATTTCAACAAAAAATTTCAAAAAATCGAATGTTTAAACAATGCCATTTTTTTTTATAAGATGTTGATGAAGACTAAATGTAATTCAAAACATTATCTATATATTATATATTTATATGATTAATCTAATTATAATAAAAAATATTATATTTTTTTTGTCATTTTCTGTAATCAGGAAATTTATTTAATTTGAAATTTTTATCTATGTAAAATTTTGAAACATATGATGTTTAAAAATGCCCCACTGATGAGATGAAAAAAAATTAAACAATCATTCATTTCATAATTGTAAGAAAACAATTATTTAAAACTAGAAAATAAAAATTTAATAATTGAAATAGATCAAGATAAAAAATACACCATTGTTTGAAATTCAAAGATAAAAAATTTAATAATTGAAAAAAATCAAATTACTACATAAAGCCAAGCTGCAGACTATTATTTAAAACTAAAATAAAAAAATTAATAATTAAAAGCCTGTTACATTTTTGTTTGAACCTGCTTCACACTGCGCCCATCAATCACTCAGTGCTTAAGATAAAAGTTTAATAATCTAAAGCTAGTGGGCATTGTGCGATTTCATTGTTTGGAATGCAGAGATAAAAAAATTAATCTTTGAAAAAAAGAGGCTTTCGGAGAAGCCATGCAGCCACTTATTATTAAAACTTATAGAGAGAAATTAATAATTAAAAAAAATGAAGGGATCGAGTTTACATTCATGGTTTGAAAGTTAAAAAATTAGAAGCCCTGTTGCAAGTTATTATTAAAATTCAGAGAGAGAAATTTAATAATTAATTTCAAGTTATCATTAAAATTATTAAAATTCAGAGAGAAATTTAATAATTAAAAAAATGAAGGGTTAGAGTTCACATTCATTGTTTGAAACTTCAAAAATTAATAATTGGAAAAAATAGCATGATGCAAGCAACAACCCAACCTGCGTGCACAAATGCTTACCATTTTGGTATTCAAATTCTTGAAAGAGTCCATATGTTGTCAATTGATGTCTCTTTCACATAATCTTATTAATTGATGTCTCTTTCACATAATCTTATTAGTTAAATTTATTTCTGTATATTTTATTTTATTTTAATTAAATCATGGCTAAATATGATCTGAGTTCAAACCTCAATGTACATAGAAGCCTAGCTTGTAAGTCTCTTAATTTGTAAATTTCCCATTATACTACCCAAATTTACCTCAACACTTCTGTTACATTACCAAAGTTGCTTACATGATAGAGGAGGGTGGGATGCTACGGTGAGATTAATGCTATTCTATGGATGATGATAATGAGAATGTTGAAAAATACACCTATTTACTAATTGATTTAACGCTATTCTATGGAGGATGAAAATTCTGAAAGATACACCATTGATTTACTAATTGATTATTTCCCCCTCAGTTGACTATGGCCAATCACTACCCATCACATCATCACCACACAAAGTGCATATTCCAGAGAATACTAGAATATAATGTTTGCGAATCTGTTATATGAAAGCAATGTTTACAAATCTGCTGAATTAAGAAGTAGCATTTAATAGGATTTTATGAGTATTTGCAAATCTGTTATATGAAAGCAGTGTTTGCAAATTTACTGAATTAAACATGAAATAACATTTAATAGGAATTTAAATTGATTGTGTGTAATTAACAGTGATTATATGGGAGAGTGTTACTATAGTGATCAAAATGAGATACAAATTTTGATGGGCTAGGTGCTAAATAAGGGTGTTAGGAAATAGATTGGGTCCACAATAAGGCTTAAAAATGATAGTTATTATTGAGATTAGGGTGAAAAGAGGAAGCCAATGGTATAGGTCGCAAAAAAGGGGTAAGGGGATCAAGTCCACAAAGAGGCTTAAAAATGATAGGTATCACTGCGATTAGGGAGAAAAGAGGAAGCCAATGGGATAGGTCTCAAATAAGGATGTTGTCAGGCACTAGACTTCTCCAATTTGAATAATTTTGCAGTGCCAAAATTTCCAAATTCTTAACAGGAAGAAAGATGTAGAAATTTTGCAACTAGAATGTAGGAGGCTAAGTTGCGTGGCAACAGATCTTGTTTGTGCTCTTTCTGTGTCTTTCCCAAGGGTTACAGTTTGTTTCAGGGAACCTACAGAAAAGGGTTTTCTCTGTGCTATGGCTCTCTGATATACGTGTGGGGTCAACAATAGTACTCGGCCCAATATCTTAGGGCACCAACTAAGGAGGCTAACCGTACCCTTAGTCGTATAGATTACCCAGGTACTATAGAATATCTTCTCGAGTGCTATTCTTGGTGACACTATAGAAGTCGTGCAACTGATCGGTTGAGCTAGGCAGGTTCCAGGATGCCTAGGGAAAGTCTGTTCATAGGTGCTGTCTGATGCACTCCCTGTTAGAAAAACAGGACCGCAAAGCAATAAAATAAAACAAATGAAGAAACAAAACACAAAAGATACACAATACAAGAGAGACACATATTTACGTGGTTCACCCAGTGTGGGCTACGTCCACCAGAGAAATTGCCAGGTCCTTCCTTTATTATTATCCATCAAATGAAGNCCAACACTACCACTCGAAGCGGTACCAAAAGGGGTTACAAGGTTGGCCAACAGATGTGTGCTTAAGTACCACTTTTATTTCCTATGTGTATGCTTCCCCAACCATGGATTTGTGCATTGAACGACAAATCTCTGTGGTTTATCAACGATGGAACACGTTGCTACCCTGTAATTTGTTTTTTCACACACACTTCTTGCCCAGGAAAGTGCTATGATACCGCTTGTAATATACCTGGAATAGTTAATAGAACAAGAAAATATATTGCGCAAGTAACATGAACATCAAATATAGAGCATAAATAGAATATTGATATCACAAAAAACTTAGTTCACTTGCCTCTTCGAAGGGGAAGCCTACAAATGAGCAGAGCTCTCTTACAATAATCCTCAACAATTTAAAATGGAGAGATGCATTATTTAAATACATTTCACAACCAAAAATACCATGGTCCAATACCACGGGCCAATACCATGTGTTTTCCATAACTAATTTATAACATTCCACTAACCAACCTCCTAACTACTTGTGGTCCGAATAATAATGAGGGTTGACCACTTATTACAATGACAACTAACTAATGAATAAATACAAGGGGTTAGGGACGAATCCTAACACTCCTCACCTTCTCCATGATAGTGTGATTAGTTCTTTTTGCAGTACCATTCCATTGAGAAGTAAGAGGGATAGTCTTCTCATGATTTATGCCAAACTTGTTACAATACTATTTGAATGCGTTGGAGTAATATTCTCCACCATTATCTATCCTTAAACACTTGAGCAAGTTATTAGTTTCTCTTTCAACAAGAACATGAAACTTTTGAAATATATCGAATACCTCACCTTTGATTTTCAAAAGGTAGGCCAAAAATTTCCTAGATGCATCATCTATAAATGTGACGAAGTATGAGGCTCCTCCTAATGACTTAATGCTTATTGGTCCAAACACATCATAATGTATCGGTTCTAAATTTTTTTTTTTTTTGTTCATGGCCACTTATAATAAATGAAACTATTCGTTGCCTACCATATATGCAATGCTCATAAAGGTCAAGATTATTTGATTTCAAACCTATAAGCATACTTTTACCAACAATAATTTCAAGGCCCTTCTCACTCATGTGACCCAAAAGCATATGCAATAAATCTGTTGATATTTCTTCTTTTGCAATAGAAGCCACATCTGATTTTTCTGTTGTTTCTCTTAATGTATACAATGTTTATTTCTTAGATCCTCTAGCCATGAGAAACACCCCTTTACTAATTTTCCATCCAATTTTTCCAAAACTTGTGGAGAGATCTTCATCATCCAAATTGTCCTACAAATATCAGGCTCATGCACATCTTTGGAACATGGCTAACATGTTTCAATAGGATATATTTTCCATCCTTTTTTCTTGATCTAGACATCTCCCACTCCGACAATGTTGCAAAACTAATTGTTTCCCAAGTGCACTTTACCATAATCACCAGAATTAAATGCAAACAAATTATCTTTGCTTGGGGTTAAATGGTGAGATGCCCCATAATCAAGAATCCAATCAATGTTATATATGGAGGTATATAAACATACATCTTCCATTGAAACATTAAATAAAACCTCACCGTCTGAAACTACAACAATAGTCTAACCTTCATTTGTGTTGGATGCTTTTTTATTTGTACCGGTTGGTTTTTTATCCTTCTATTCTCAATTCTAGATCCAACAGTCTCTTTTCACGTGTCCTAGTTTTCTACAATGATAACAAGTGAGCCTACCTCTTTTTGATTTTGATATGCCTTTTGACCTTGAACACCCTTGACGGTTTCGATCAATTTTCTTACCGTGATTAGATAGAGTTAGGGATTCTCTATAAGTTAAAAACCTTTTACAGTGATGCAATGCACACATAGATTCTTAAAAACAAAAAATAACACAATTGCAATCACACATATACACATATATTTACCATGGAAACCCAAACTAGGAAACTCATCAACCTGTTTAGAGATGCACCTCTAATTCTTATTCATTGTCATCAAACTTCATTATTTACAATGCAATATATATAGGATCCCATGGCATCCAAAACCGCTAATCCATTGACCCGGATTAGACTACAACCATAATTCCTTAACTAGAATTAGAAAACTATGGGCTCAAATTCCATGCACCACTAAATCATCCCCATCAAAGGTGAAAAACCGCCCAAACAATTTGCGAATAAACCCCCGATTTTTTTTTTCTCGGGGCACCTACAGTCATGCAAAGAATATAATACATACCCAACATTCTTCCACTTGTTTTTTCTTTGTATATAGAGGGAATAGGATTTCATGATCAATAATCTAGGGTAGAAATGCCCATTGATTCTCTACACCAAAATAACTTCTCAGTGCTCATAGATTTGGTTAATGGATATGCAAGATTCTCCAAAGTGTCCACCTTCACCAGCAACACCTTCTTCTCTTCAACCATGTCTATGAAAAAATGATACTAAACATTGATATGCTTTGTCTTAGAATGATA